>MINK01173795.1:0-12606 GCA_001735545.1 Phormia regina | reverse complement strand
CTAAACAATTATGAACTTATAGAAAGTATAGACATGTAGGTTATAGCTCGGTCCTAAATCTAAATGAGAACCTTTCCGTAAACGACGTGAGGATTTCTTTCGGTCACTTCTTTTCGGATCTCATTCTACTCGAAGCAAACTACTTCTTTTTGGAAAATTGTTTTGTGTAATTTATTTACCTAGAAGCTTTTAAATTCAAATCTATAATCACAAGGAAGTGGTTATTCTAAGAGATAACTATTTTGTAATCTTAGTGAATCAAGTGTACGGTTCGATTTGATTTTTAACTCTTTAATTCTTTAAAACTAAGAAAGATGAACAACTAATGGTGGGCGGGGAGGGGGGTGGCGGGGGCGCGTTGGGGGGGGGGGGGTTATGTAAATGAATTCTGATTCATTTTTGGTAGGCGTGTTTGTTTCTGATGGTACTTTTTGAATTTTCTATAATTTTTAATTTAGATACATGATCCTAAGTAATGAAAGTTGGCAACCTTGCGGCTTACTAATATAACGGCCCTGTTTTTATACAAAAAAAAAAACACAAAAATAAAACATGTGTTTTGTTGTTGCAAAATGAGGTGTTAGTAATAAAAAAAATATTTGTCATCCAAAGTTATAAACATTTTCTCTAGTTTTACGGCAATTTTTAACACAAAATTTGTAATGAAATTCGTTATAGAACATTTAAGTAAAAGCTCTGGACGCTTAGGCCATTTGGTGCAGCAGGAAAGTGGAAAAAAATTCAAAACACCACTCTTAATACAAGTAACAAAGGTAAGTTTCAATGAGAACGTTCGCGGTTTTTTTAATTTTCGTAATGAACTATCATTGTTCTTTAAATTCAGGGAGGCAGTATACCCTATTTGAGCCGGGAAGTATTTGACCATGTTACCCAAGAACCTCAAGTGCTACAAATGTCTTTGGCCACTATGGATCATATGAAAGAGGCCTTAAATCATTTCAAAGGAGGTGGTTTAGCAGGTTTTGTTGGTTTCAAAGACTTTCCCACCCTATTAACCATTAGAGATCCTTGTGAATTAATGCCCAGTGGCTTAAATGAAAAAGACATTGTACCACTCTTTACCAGGCGAGGTAAAGAGCCTTTGACAGTGCAAAAGTTTATAACACTGGTTGAGACATTTAAACCTGATATTTATCAAGGACTTTGTGATGCCGACACCAATTGGGATAGTGCTAAGAAAAGAATACAAAAGTCTGTAGATCGTACAGAAACATTTATGGATGCTTGCTATGAACAACACAGTAATTCAGAGATTTTAAAGAGATGTTGTTTATTTGCTCCCATTGTTGGTGGCTATAATAAATTTAATCGTTCACAGTCGATTAAACATGCTAAGGCGAAAGGTGATGATGTAAGTGGTGGCTATATATTTGAAGGTTTCCATAGTTATGGTTTATCAGCTACCGAAGTTACAAGTGAACAAATTGTACCCATCATGACACATTGCCTTAGTGAATTGGCTGATAACGTAAAACCTTTGTTACTGCCAGGTGCTTTTACACCTTTAATAATGCTGAAGTTGATACAGTTAGGAGCTGATATGTTTGATTCATCTTATGCTTACTGTGCAGCGGTAAATTTTAAAGCTTTATCATTTAACTTTGATGTGAGTACAAAAATGACTGAGGCCATCGTCGAGACTCCATTTATTGATTTAACAGATGATTGGTAAGTGGTTTATGTTGTTTTTTTATTATTTCATATACAATTTCATGTTTCGAAGGGGTAATAGAAAGAAAAAAAGAAAATATTAAGATTATTTTTTGCCTATACCCTAATCCTTCAATTATTTATAATTAAGTGATATTTTGAAAACCTTACTAATTGCTGATTATGATTATTTTGAAAATTTAGGCTCGAAAAAATTTTTAGATGGAAAACATGAATATTTTTTAATTAAATAGTAAAAATTCTTCTTCGTGCAGAAATAAAGAATGAATAGAATTGAAAACAACGTTGAACTCTCAATATTGCTAAAATATTATCTTATCTAGCTCAAAGTGGTATCAGACTAATTTTTGTTATACATATTCCGAATTTTTCATGTAGGTTGTTTTATATAACAGAAATTCATGATATGTTTTTGCGATTTTTATATAGAGTATAGGAGTTTTCTATTTGAATAAAACGAAGGTTTTAAGTTTAATAAAAAACCAAAGAATAACATTTTCATTTTTCATCCAATAAAATTTGTAAAATAAATTTAGAAATTAAATTCCACAAACACATATTTTAGCTTAAAGGAAGACTTTAATCCACTAATTAAGGACTGCTCTTGTTTGGCTTGCCAAAAGCATACTAGAGCTTATATACATCACTTATATAAAACATCCGAACTCTTAGGACCAATATTATTAATGATGTAAGTAATTTTATATAAATTTATATTTTTTTACATAAATCTTCATTAAACATTTTATATATTTGCAGCCATAATTTACATCATTTAATGCAATTCTTTGCCACAATACACAACTGCATTTCCAAGGATAATCTAAATGATTTAATTGAATTGATTGAACAACAGGGTGGTGACAAAGCCATAGAATATCGTATTGAAGCTAATACTAAAGTAATTAGTAGAGCTGGTATAGGTAAAGGTTTTGCTGATTCCAAAGTTTAATAATAATAAAAAAATTAAATTAATAAGGACTACAATGTGTATTCATTTTATTTTTAAAATTCTTTACTATTTTTGTAAAATAAATAAATGTACATTAAATTAACTATTTTCTTTAAAATATTTATAAATTTTATTATAAATTTGTCCTGTTTCTAAATTAATTTTTCTAATAACATCTTGCTCCGTTAGATTGTTATAGAGATCTTTTACTAAAAGTAAATAAAATTATTGTTATTTAAGGAATATAATTTATATTTCATTTAATACTTACGTCCTACTGGTACATAACCCGATAATTCACAAAATCCTATATTGTAGGAGTTTAAATCTTTAATAATGCAAAATTCTTCTCTTGCATATACAAAAATGTTTAATTTTTTTTGTGGCTCTTGTTGTTTTTGTATTACTGGTGTCATAAATATATTGTGAGGTATATTATTATCACACATCCATAATAGGAATTTATAGAGTTTATCTAATTTTAGTTCAATTTTTGTTTTTGTATCATTTGTATCAATCATAAAACATATAGCTTCTGTGGGCATACTCGAGTCCAAACGATAAATGTCGAGATCAGAAAGAATTTGTAATTTCTGTAAAGGTAGACAAGGAATTTATTTATTTTTTGTTTTAAATTAAGAAAGGGAAGGAATCTGCATGAAAAAAGCAAAATTATATCTGAAAATGTTTGTTAGTTTTTTCTTAAATTATTTGTATGTTAGTGAAATAATTTTCTTACAAAATTTACATTTGAATTATATTATTCTAGAAAATGCGTGTATTGAAAAATTAACACCATCATTGTATTAAGGGGAAACAGGATCTTACTTTGCAGTAACAAAATTTCTTATCTTTTTTTGTTATATCCCCACATACATATAAGACAATTGAAAGAAACTTTTTTGTTGATATTTTTCCATGTTTATCAATTTGAATATTTTTATATTAAATCATACCCCTTCAATGTTCAAGATATTCTTTTGGCATCCAAAGTTCAGACAACATTATAAACCATATTTCAAAACCTTTTAAGAATAATGTCAAGGAGAAAAATATACATAAATATCATAATAAATATCACTCTAAAACATACCGCTCGATCTATATACAATTCCTTTTCAATTAGCATCAAATGTAGATGTAAATGATTTACTGAAGCCAACGCTCCTGGACTATTGTAGCCAATGCGGAAATAATGATTAGCATCTAAAGAAAGTAAAAAATCTACACAAAATCTCAACGAATCCAAAGTAATACGTTGAGCCAAACCCCTGGCTACATTGGGACATATTAATGTATGATATTTTGTCAAAGGACTGTTATTGATAATAAACGATATTTCCGTATCCTCCTCAAATTTAAGTTTCATTAGAATTTCTTCAACTGCAACTTTTTTGAAATTAAACTTTTGTTCATCAAATTTAGGATCTAGAGAGAGTATAGTTTGTGGTGTTCTCCTTAAGGCGGTACGTTGTGGATTAAACTAAAAATATAAACAAATATTTAATGCTGTTTCTCCAATATTTAATTGTTAATTTGATTTTACCTCTGAATAAAATTTATATTTACCAGGCAAATATTTACTTTCGGTTACATCCAATTTATAGGCGAAAACATTAGGAACTGATTGAAGTTTTTGCCATTTTTGCATTAATTCTGTTAGGAAAAGATTTGCAGGCTTTTTTAAAGACATTGTTTCTGTGGAAGAATTAAAAACAAATTCTAGTAAATAACGTCACATAGGAAAAAAAAAAAAAAAATAATGTCAGCTGATTTCTGTTTATAGCTGTGTTGTCCAACTTGTGGTACGGAGTTTTGAGAGAATAATTGAAATATATTTATAAAAACATTTCATATCATACTAACAATGTAAAAATGTAATTTAAAAGAGTTTTTTTTTTTTTTTTTAAATTTAGTTTCAGAACATAATATTTTTTCCATTATATATACAATAAAATGGACCGACTATATTCTACATATATAATTTTTTAAGCTTTCTGAAGCCCTCGGATGAGGTTGAAAGTTAAAATTTGGCCTGTTTATAAAACTTTTCGATTCTTTCCAGAGCTTTTGATGTAAACAGACGTGTTAAAAAATAAATCCTAACGGAGAAAAATGTTGAAAATTTGGTTTACTCATACAACTTTTTGTCCTACAAATCATAAAAAAATTGTATCAGGAAATTTATATCCGGAAGCAGAGATAATTGTATTTATATGTCTTATTTAAAGCATTTTATCATTTTATCCATTTTCAAACAAATTGCCTTGTTGTCTTTGTTTGGCGGTACCAAAGCAGAGTTTGTGGACTATAATTAGACACCAGCAGAATGTGGTTACATAGTGTCGTAAACCGATATCCGGTTTGAAGGACCATAAACAAGTTTCATATTTGTGCCTAGAAATTGTTGTTGCTCTTTCTTTCAACGGGGTTGAAACAAAAGACACCAAAATTATTTATTAAACAAATAATTTTGGGGGGAAAGAGAGAGTAAATTGATAGGACACTTACTTGTTGTCTTAGCTATTCGGTGGAATAAAAGAGATGGGTTTTTTTATTTAACGTTATAAATATCCCTTTTATTATTATAATTTGTTGATGAGGCGCTTATAGAAGTTGACAGGACTTTCGGCGAAATCACTGTCAACTATATAGGTGCCATTCACACTGGTAAAATCTGCAACAGTCAGTGCTGTACAGTGCTATATTAAAGGAGGGGCTCCATATCGATGTCTAAGAAGTCATCGTCTTCCTCTTCTACTCTGGCCTCAACAACTTTATTGTGCATTATTACTCTCTAGGTTAGGTTAGGTTAGGTTAGAAAAGGTGGCGTATTCACGCCTACACCCAGAGGCCGAACGGCCCATTGTGATCCCTTTATGATAGAAAGAGAGAAATAGAAATATGTGAGGATAAATAAGAAATATACAAGAGATAGAAAGAAGAAAAAGTGTAATCTATACTCAATCAATCAGTTATGATTGTTCCTAAGCCATTTTATTCCCATTACAAACCCTATGAGGTTGACAAGTCTTTTGTCATTAACCCCACCTAGTTCATGTAGTGTGTGGCTTCCAAACCACTTCAACCTATTACGCTGAAGACCTACGCAGTGACAGAGTATGTGCTCCACTGTCTCTAGCTCCTCAACATCATCATATCTAGAAGATGCTTGGAATCCGCCAGTTTTAAGCCAGGCCATAATGCCCTAGAAACTCTGCAGTCCGATCTGTCACTCCAGACACGATTCGTATTGTCCAGAGCTCACTCCCTTATGACCCTAAAGAAGGACCCAATTGGAATCTTAACAGATGACTCTATGAAAGACCTATCTAGCTTCGAGCCACTGCGAGCTAGCTCATCGGCTATTTCGTTGCCAAGAATGTCACAATGACCAGGAACCCAACAGAGTCTCATCATATATGAATCCATTAACCTTCTCAATTTCCTTCTGCATTCAAGTACCAATCTGGACTTAACAAAGTGACTAGTCAGAGCCAATAACGCTGCCTGACTATCAACATAGTTAGTAACCTCAGACCCTCATTCAACATTCCCCTCAATCAAGCCTAGAGCCTTATAAATGCCAAGAATCTCCGCCTGAAAGACACTACAACTGTCAGACAATTTGTAGGATCGTCTGATATCAGTTCCCATAAAGTATACACCTGCAACAGTGCCAACTTCCATCTTCGAACCGTCCGTGAAGAATGCACACCCTCCAAATTTTACCTATAGAGTTCCTGCAGGTGTAGTAGACCCTCTCCTGGGTGTTTCGCCTCCAAGACAATTTACTGTCCAAGTACACACCATGGTATTTGACCTCACTTGACAATGAAAGCTCAATCCCGTTCAATACTGGCAAGCTAAAATGATCGTCCTCATTACTCTCTAAATCATATGAATACTGATTTAGCATTTTGGTTAGGGAGGACATTTACTAATTTAATGCCTTTGTCGCTGTTGTCCCATCAGATTCTTACAGCTTCAAAACATTAACTTCGATTATATTCCCTGGCATTAGCTGACTTATATGCTCATGAAATATAATTTGGTTTGTAATTCCGTGTTTGATAATTCGAAATATTCGTTAAAAATAATGGTTAAGGTTTAGAAATATATAGGATAGAAAGAGTTTATTAAGCAAAATAATATAATCAACAACAAGTTATGGTGCAAATGCACGAAAAAGTTTAGTATACTCGTAACCAAGCCGAATATAATTTTTTTACTTATTTTATTAAGAAACAAGCTGATTGACCCGGCATTGCACGGATTTTATTGAATAAAAACGTTTTAATTTAAATTTTGTGACATGACTTCTAAAATAAAGGAGCATTCAACATAAAATTTTGCATGGGTATAGATAAGGAATGTGTTAACACTGTATAACTTTTTAAGAATTTTAAAAATATAGCTTTTGGAGGTACAATGGTTTAATTAAATGAATAAATATAATTTTATATAGTATCCTTTTTTTTAGATTTTTAAGTCAATACTTATATTAAATTTCCTTGAAATCAGAGATCCGATTGCGTTTTGACATGGAAGCACTGACTTCGAAATACTTTAAAAATAATATAAATAATCATATGAACGAAGTAGTGCCACTTTAACTGAGGAGCATGTCTCTTAATTAAATATTATAGAAAATTCAAAAAATACCATCAAAACAAAAAGGTACCATAAAATCTCCTCTTATGTATTCACATTCACTAAGGATCACACATCTTTAATTTCATATTTCTGAGTTAAATATTATAAAAATTAAAAAAGTACCATTAGAGGGACAAAAAAGTACCACAAATTTCTCTCTTATGAATTCACATCCACTTAGCACCACAAGTCCTTAATTACATTTTTTTGAGTTAAATATTATAGAAAATTCAAAAAGTATCTGTAGAAGAGCGTAAAAGATCCACAAAGTACCTCATTAACTAAGGGCCACATATCCCTAATTTCATATTTCTAGGTTAATAACTGTAAAAAATTCAAAAAGTAGCATTAGAAGAACGAAAAATACCACAAATTCTCCCCCCTTGTGAATTATTTTCAACATCGGACCATGCGTATTTAGGATAAATATTACAGAAAATTCAAAAAGTACCAATTGAAGAGGAAGAAAAAAGTACCACATAGTTCCACAGAACCATGTATCTTTAAGTACCACAAATTCCACTCTTATCTATATAGTACTACATTTTCTTAATTTTATTGTTAAGATTGAATAAAATGTAATTTCACGCCTTTAACCCTTTAACCTTTTTTTTTGGTACCCATCGAAGTTTCAAAAATTATATTCCAATAAATTTCTTAATTTTTGTGATGTCTCATATTAAAATACTTATATCAATATTGCAATATAAAAAGTACCGAATTTATATTTCTCATTATACGCTACACCACCATAGGTGGGTAGGGTATTATGCGTTTGTGCTGATGTTTATAACACCAAAAAATATTGGTATAAGACCCACCTTAAATTATACCAATCGACTTAGAATCACTTTCTGAGTCGATTTAACGATGGCCGTCCGTCCATCCGTCTGTCCGTCCATGTAAACAGTGTAATCAAACTACAGGTCGCAATTTTGAACAAAAATTAATGAAATCTGGCACACTGGTTTCGAATAGTTCAGGGGCGAAGCCTATTGAAATTGGTTATGATCGGTCCATTATTTCACCTAGCCTCCATACAAATGTCCTCCCGGAAAAGAGTTTAACGATCATAAATACCTTAAATACAGCAATATTTTAATGAAATTTGGTCGGTTCATAATTGACCATAGCTCCCGTATAAACCCCTTTTCAGAAAATCACTTTATCGGGTATAAATTCCATTAAAATGTTGGTATCAAGTTAATATGCGACAAAAATAAGTTTTATATAAACATAAATGATACTATAAAATTTTACAAAGATCGATCCGTAATTTACTATAGCTCTCATATAAGGCCATCTTTCGGGAATCACCGAAAAGTGAATAAATTCATATAAATGATAGCATCGACGCAATATTCATATGTTTTATTTTACACTTAATATGAATATCAGTCCACATTTGTCTCGAAGTCTAATAAAAGACCCCTGTCCTAACTATAATGAACACAATGGTGTAGGGTATCATATGTTCGTGCTTGACCGACTATATCTTTTTCTCTCGTTTTTGAATAACTTAAGAATAAGACATAAATTTTATCTGTATGTTGAATGGTGCCAAAAAGGTACCGAGGTTTTATCCGTTTTCTCATTAAAACTACCGATTTTCAAAAAAGTATCAGACACCTGTCCGATTGTTTTTTAAATTAATAAATTTCTACTTTAGGATGTAGCTACATAAATACCAAAATTTTTTTATTTAAATAGGCCAAATTCGGAAGGACTGTTAATCAACTTCTGATTTATCTACACCCAGTGTGCTATTTTAAAAATGAAATGGAAATAAATATGGAACTTTGGAATGGCTGCTCCGATTTCTATGAAATTTCACAAGCTGATAGTAGAAGTATAGGCGAGTTTAAGTTTTGAATTTGGACCATATAGGGGAGTCCACAGGGTCCCAAAGTGGACACTTCGGGTATAACATTTTTTAAAAACGATCCATTCCAAAATTCCATATTTATTTCCATTTCATTTTTTAAATCGCACACTGTGCTAAGTAAATGATAGTTTATTTTTTAAGATTGTTTATAGACACGGAAAGGTGATGGCATATCCTTTTTTCTTCTAATTTGCTAAATTATTAAATTCTATTACTTCCAAACTTAAATAAAACCACATGACACACAATCTTTCTATTACCACTCTGTTTTTTTTTACATATTTACAACAAATAAAATAAAGATGATGAAATGATTTACATAAATATCAATGATTCCAAAACATGATTATAAACGACACGAACGATGAACTTGTCCATTTTTAATTTACACGTACAAAACAACATTTAGGCATGAATCAAAAATCCATGAGGATCAGCATGATGATCTAAATGTTGTTCCTCAACAATTTTCTTTTTGGGTGTATAAGGATTGTGTTCAGGATCAGCATTCAAACTAAAAATATATATTTTTTATTCAAATAAATTTCAATGATGTTTTCAATTAAATTCTTATAACTTACTGATAATAATTGACAGCTTCTTCACATTTAACATTGTACCACCAGTCACAAGTGAATTCTTTTTGATTGAAAATTGTACCATTAGTACATAAGAACGAGGAACCCTGATGTCCTTCACGACCATCGTGACAAACATGATAGGCTTGACATCCAGTTTCTACATTTGCATACATTCCAGGGGTTGCAGGTACATGGGCACATGAGAATGAAGTATGTGGCACTTCATGATAGACAGGATAATCTACGCCAGGAACACCGGGAATTTTATTTAAATCCTGTTTTTCTTCTTTGTGATGATGTTCTTCTGTTGGTGGATGAAAGAGATGTCCGAAGGTCTAAAGGGGGAAAAAATTAAATTTGTATAAAATATTATTATACGAATTTCTAAAATATTTAAAACAATTTCTTAACAAAAAATTGTATGGTACTGAGGAACACATGTTAGTTTTGCGGAAAACTTTTTACTTAACTATTTCGGGTAAAGATATTAATCTTAAAAGAAGAAGAAGAAATGACATCCAAATTAAAAAAAATAGTTTAAATTTATAAAAACTCAATAATGTTACATGATGTGATTCGATTATAATTAGGTTGGATTCTTTTTTGAAGTTACAATCTACGATTGAGATTTGAAATATTTGTCTGGTATTTAGCGAATGTAGTTTTTAATATTGGCTTTTAATTTATCCTTCGTGGTTGGGTTTAGTATGTATGTCAGTGGTTCCAAAAAGGGGGGTTGCTCCATAGTATATGTTTTAAAACTACAACGTTTATACACTTTTCCACTTGATTTTACCGGGGGATAGAATAAACTTTATTTATGAAAATATATCTGTCACTTTTAATCGACTGATTTAGATAAACTTTCACATTGGCATATCGAGGAATGTACAATTTTAAATTTGAAAGAGACGCCCGGAAGATTTTAGAATATAAAACTAGAAAAAGTACCCAACAGGATTATAAATAAACCCTCACAAATTTGTTATGTCTAATCATGCAAACCGCAAATGCACTTTGGATAACTCTAATGTGTTCCTATTACTTTTGCCAATTTTTTTTAAGGTCCATATTTACTAACTATATGAGCAAATTAAAACATACTTTTTTTATAAAATTCGCACCCATTTTTAAGATAAAAAAGATGAACTGAAATATTTTTTATGTTTTTATTTATCAAAAGAAATTTTAGTAATAATCTTACATTTTGCATAAATATTTTATTCGGTCACTAATTTCAAATTAAAATCTACTAACTCGAACTATTTTTCTTTGGGTTAAGATTTTTTGCAGATCAGAATATATTATAAATTATAGAATATTTTTATAACACTTTCTCCAGTATTTATTCCCAAAACACGAAATAAATTCGATGAAGAAAATAAAAGTAAATATCTTGTTAACTGTAATAACTAACTTAGGATAGTAAGCTTATATAGGGTATAACCCTTCACCATAGGTGTAAAGGGTATATATAAGTTTGTCATTCCATTTGTAATTTCCACAATATGCGTCGAAGTGCAAAAAGGTTGATATTTTCGGAATCCTTGAAAGAAATGATGACGATAGGATCATGTGCGTCCGTTTTTTGATTGAAATGACGTTTTTAAAGCCCACATATAACTGATATATAATGTATATATCAAACGATCGGAAATCATTTCGATTCCAATAGCAAGATCGGTTCACACTATGCAGAGATATGCTTAAAAACCCGGTTTTCCAGTTTCTGAAACCTCTGTATATACTAGACTCTTCGTTTTTGCAAAGAATGGTTGCAAATTTGTTTCTGAATTATTGTTCTGAAAAGATGGAATTAATCGGTTCAATAATAATTTTTGATTTTTTGAAGCCCATGTTTAAATTACAGATTTGTATTTTTATTTTTATACAGATCGGTCATAAATACTTTTATAAAATTTCGATTCTTTGAATCAACCAAATTCGTGCATAAGCAACCGAGTTATGGAACAGAAACTGGAAAAAAGTAATGACTTTTTTTGTTGTTTGTTTGATTTATTTTTTTTATAGACAAATAAAAACAGCAGTAATATAATGATTAACGGTTCTTGTTTTTTGTATCATTTTCTGAGTCGATTTAACCATGTCCGTCCGTGTGGTTGCCTGGCTGTCCATGTAAAACTTGTGCCCAAAATACAGGTCGCATTTTTAGAGATAATTTGATAAAATTTTGTATACATGATTTTTTTTAGGACGAAGCCTATTAGTCATGATCGGCCCATTATTTCACCTTGCACCCATACAAATGTTCTTCCGGAATAGAGTTTTAACACTCACTTAAACTTGCATAAATCACAAAAATGTTAGTATTAACATAATATTCGACACATACAAGATTTATATAAGTATAATTGACTGTGCAAAATTTCATGTAGATCGGTCCATAATTGACAGTAGATCCAATAATAAGAACCAATTTCGGGAATCGCCAAAAAGTGCATAAATACATGTGAATCTTAGTATTGAGGTAATATTCTGTATTAGTATTTTTTATTTTTCACTTAATACAAGTATAGGTCCATATTTGGCTCCTTCCCAAATTTAGGTTAGGTTATCATATGGTCGGACTTGACCGACTATTCCTTCTTCTCTCGTTTTGTTATAAAATAAATAAATTTTGATTTTTTAGGTTTAAAATCAGTTTAATTCCCCTTATTTGTCAACTTTTTATTTTGTAATCTCCTTTTTTGGACACATTTTGAAAATTTTCAACGGTTTCGTTGCTTTGTTTTTAAAATTTTTCTTGCCGCAATTCTGGCTTTGTAGACGAGAGAGGTAAGGAGAATGTAAAAGTTTAGTATTTCCTTCTCCTCTCCCTC
>MINK01173794.1:2684-14692 GCA_001735545.1 Phormia regina | reverse complement strand
TAGGGTATCATATGGTCGGTCTTGACCGACTATACCTTCTTCTCTCGTTTAATATATGTTCTTCTCTTTGAAAAATTAATATTATCTAAGTATTTTACTCTAATAAAAAATTTTAAATTTTATTTCAATTTATTTATTCTTTAAGAGATAATTATTAAATTTTCACACAAAATTTTGTCTGCTGCAAAAATACCTACTGTTTAAAATTTGTTTACAATACTTTACTTTTACTATCTTTACTATACACTAATACATTTAAGATTTTATCATTTCCTTTTTATTCACATAAACAAATACATACAATTTTAACATTCACTTTTCAATACAATTGGCCTTAAAACATTTTAAAGGAGATTATGAATAAAATAAAAATATATATTTGATAACGCATACAACAGCAACAACAACAATAAAAATCAATAATTTCAAGATAAATTTGAATAAAATTTTTTAACAAAATTTTTATGATTTCCTTAATAAAATGTTGTACAAATAACAAAAAAAAAAGCAAAAATGAAATTTTTATGATCATCTTTCATCGACAGAAAATGAAAAGTAATAACAACAAAAATATTGCCATAAAAATATCCTTTTACATAAAAACAGAAAATTCAATAAACGTAAAAAAAAAGAAAAACATAATTTGAAATAAAAACTACGTTTATGAAATAAAAATGTTTAACGGTAGATAAGGGGTAAAAAGGACATTTTAAAGAACAAAAGTGTGGACAATATAAACAGCTAAGACGAATTATAAAGGCTTCCTATAACAATCAAAAGATTTATTTAATAATGAAAATACAATTTTCTTTAAGTTGGATTTAAAATTTAAGATAAAGGGAATAAAAGGGGTGCTACATTTTATACTCTTCTTAATGGATCTTTTGATAATTAATAGCTCATGATCTATAAAATGATTTTAATATTTATAATAAGATCTTTTATATAAAACTTAATTTTTGAAATACTATATCAGAGTGTTACAAACATAACGATGTAATGAAATTATCCCTGGTATAAATATTCCTAAATATACCAACAATTCGTTTAGCACATAAAAAAAAAAACAAAATTCTTGTTGATTCTTTTCAGATAAAAATGAAATTTTAGCATTTAATATGATGATGGTCTAAAATCAAAGAGTAAGGGCTGAGGAAGGCTTATATACACGGGAGTAGCAACATTTATTTCTTCGTCCTCTTTTTCTTTTATATAAAAGATTCACTTCCGCTTACCTCATTAAACACAGGACGATTGTTCAAATAACAACAATATCAGGAACATTAACAAGGACGTCATTGTTGTTGTTGTCGTCGTCGACAATAACAATAAAGAAAAAAATAGCGGCAGTGGCATTGATGCCAAAAAAACTAGAAATGGTAGACATTTATATACGTTATTGTTATTGTTGTTATTGTTGTTGTTGGCTGGTTTGTGTGCATTTAAAACACATCGTCATTATGCCATCGTTAAAAGCTCCCCAGGGGTAATTTTTTGTTGTTTGTATTTATATGTCTACGTTTATAAGCTTATATATGTGTGTGTGTGTATGAATGTATGTATGACCTGGGTATTTTGCTTTTTTATTTATTTATTATGAATAGAATAGCAAATTAAGGAAACATATTCGTTTTTATTCTACCTTATTGTAGTTATGTATAAAATTTATTTGTACAACTTGGCGGCTATGCTCTCTCTTTTAAAGGTATTTATGTATGTATAGATATTGGTGTGTTTTAAATGAAAGTCCTTTGGTTGTTTTATTTTCGTGGTTCACTGCTTGTGTCCTTATGTATGAGTGTGTACAGTATTGACGTTATGCTCAAGTTTCAACATGTGTATTTGTCTACACGTGTTTGTATTCCTACATGTTTGATTGAGTTTAGCGCAAAACAGTGTGTGTGTGTGTTGTTTTGTATATATGAATATTTTCATAGGTATTGGTATGAAGTTTTTTTTGGTGGCCTTAAAATAAAAACATAACAAAATTGTTGGGTTGTTGGTTGAACAATAAAGAAAAATATTTGGTTCATTTATTTGCTTTAACAAAACAAAGTAAAATATATTTAAATATATGGAACAGTGGTGTAAAAAAATGTTATTGTCAAGCAATAAAACAATGGTTCTAAAATGACTTTTTTTAAATAAATTTTTAGCTTGTAAATCGTTGGAGATATGTAAATAAATCTCAAAACTTGATCAGAAAAATTAAAATATGAACGCATTTTTTCCCTTTTTGGAAATAATTTTAATATTAAATTGAAATTGAACTAAACCAAAAGTATATTCAATTGATTTTTTTTTAAACATTATAGATAAAGTTCATTTGAATTTAAATACCTTCAGAAACCTCCACTTTTTGTTCCAAACTACCTAAAATCCCAATTTGGTAAAAAAAAAATCACATTTAAAAATTTTCTTCTTTCATTGAAATAGTCAATCTGTCTTCCATCAGAAAATATTTTACGGATGTTTACATTACATATTGGAGTATTTAATAAAAGCCATTTTATGTTAAAACCAGCTTGATGACTTGAGAATTTAACAGAAATTTTCCAAATATTTTTTTCAAAATTGCCAAAGTTTTCGGGGAGACCTTTCACCTAAACTAGTCAGAATTTACTTTACAACCATTTGGCTGTAAAGGTGTCATTTCATCTGAAGAGAAGCTGCATGGAATCTTCTTCCTTTTCAGAGCGCAAACACAAGCAAACGGTGATGGATATTGTTTTCTGCTCTAAGGGAGAAATGCAAATTAAATGAAAATGGCATCTAGCAGCGGATTTATTCCTATCTTTTTTCTTCTTATATAAATTTAATGTAAATCTGTGATTTATTTTGCCACAACGACAACACCGACAGAGAGGGATAGTGAAAAAATGAGAGAGAGAGCTTTTGAGAATCCTTTGTAAAAATAAGAGTCCAAACTCAACCAAACGGATTACAATTTTGTTTTCCGCTCTAAGAGAGAAATGCAAATTAAATAAAGACGGCGTCCAATAGCGGATTTCATATATATTTTGTTTTTGTGTCTTTATATTTTTTGTGTTTGGCAACAACAAAACTACCTATATAAGAAATATTTACCTTCCTCTCTTAAATTCCATACATAAAAAATATAAAGCAAATCTATCTTTTTCTTATATAAATTTAATGTAAACCTATATAATTCAATTTGCTACAACGGCAACACCGGCAGAGAGGGAGAGTGAAAAATGAGAGCTTTTGAGAATCCGTTGTGAAATTAAAATAGATTTTCATTTTTAGCACATTTTGTTGTATTGTTTTAGTTGTCAAATCTTCATATAAAAAAAATAATTCGCTTGGTTGTGTTGGGGCTCTTAGTTGTCAAATTTTCATATAAAAAAAATCTGCTTGATTGTGTTTGGCCTCTCATCCAGAGAACTTTGGTAATAGCTGTCAATTATATAGTGCCCTGTGATTATGTCTACTATAAGCCTTATCTAAATTCTATCAACAGATAATAATGTTCTAGTCCTACTTCATGACCGTTAGGGCCATAATGTCCTTAGTGATTGAAGACCACCCGAAATTCATTTTGCCAATTGATCGTTCATCGAAAGTATTACATAAGGAACTAATCCCCTTATGAATATGTCATCGCAAGCTGCGCTAACGTCCAAAGACGACGAATTTATTGCATATTCGTCTGCTCATTCGTTGCCTAAATACCTTTATGACCCGGAACATACACAAGATTGACTTGGTAGTCACTGAGCAGGGCTAAAGAGCGTGCATTTAATCTTTATGGTATGAGAGTTTAGAGCTTTGATTTCGACAAAACTCTCTAATCTGTCTCTCTCTCTCTCTCTCTAATCTGCCACATTAATGGCATACATTTTGGATAGAACAACTGTACACGGGTTCGATAATCTAAGAGACTGTGAAATGTTCAAATCATCACAGCCATTTTCCGTTTTCAATCCATTAGCGAAAATTTATATTTTCTTGAAAATGGAATTAACCGACCCTTCTTCCCTAGATTCTTACACTGAAGATCCTAACAAAGTGCATCCTTGGTACCTGAAAATGGGTTTCTCGTTTCAGAAATGATATCTATTTTCCTTAGAATAGTATCGTTAACAACCCAGCCATTCTTAAGTTAGCCTGATTCTCTGAGACTGAATGGAGATATTTCAGATTAAAATATAAAAAATAGAAATATAGCTGGATTTGATAGAAATCAATTTATTATTAAATAATTGCCTACAAAGTTCATAAAAAAATATCCATAAATATTTAGTTTAAATTAAGATTTTAGACTTGTATGCGTCTACTTATATTTTAGTCACTAATTTATTAACAAAACAATTGATATTCCTTTAAAAAGGTAACAAGATATTATTGCTTAAAACCATGCCCACTGTTTTCCCATTTTTCCATTTTGCGCCCATATTCCAATAGACAGTGAGAGTGTAAAAAATTTTAACCAGCATTTAACTATACAAATCCATACAACACAATAACTAATACAAAAGCATACTCTTCCTTTCTCTCTCTCTCTCTATCTCTCACCACTTCAGTTTCTCTTTCATATTACCAAACTTATACAATCAAACAATTTTGAAAAATACCAACAGGATACAAATGAATTCAAGCATAAACAAGTATGTATTGTTGAGACTTTAGGAAAAAAAAAACCATCGAATTGCAAAAATTCTGCAAAAAAATAAAAACGGGAAACGAATGTGAAAAATAATGAGGCTCTAAATCTTTTTAACGAGTTAAAATTTCGACGTTTATTATACGCTATTGTATTAAGCAATTCTATTGTTTTTTCTTCCTTTTTTTTTATTATAGCAACAGCTATTGTTATTGGGTTTTTTGCTCATTTTATAGCAAAATTAGTATGTGGTAAAATGTTAATAACTTTTTTTGTTTATAAATATAAGGTTGAAATACATAACAGTATTTTGTATTGTTAAAAGCTGGGAGTAAATGTAATTATTTTGAAAATGTTTTTTACCCCTACTCTTAGTTTGTTTATTCATTCATTCATTCAATCATTCAATTTAAAGTCAATCTGTATTTATTTACAATGTATAATAGCAGAAAAGGACAATGATTTAGATTTAGTCTGGTAGTTAGTTAAAATAGAAGAGAGACTGAGAAGCTTTTGTATAAATTTATGCTTATTATAATCCCTAAGGACCTGTTGTTTGTCTGGGTAAGGATATTTATATATGTATATGTGTATATATAGTTAGTGTCATAAACATGTCTAGGAGTGTTGGAAATTTATGTTTTTGTAAAATTTAATTTACACCTTTAAAAAACATTAAAAGCAGTAACTCCCCAAAGCATGTTTAACACATACAAACACTCAAGCACAGAAACTACTCTCACTTCATTTATTTTTGTCCTTAAACATTTAAAGTTATACGAGTATCCTTTTTGTTAAAACATATAGGTTTTTGCAAGTAAAGAAGTTTAAAATGTAAATGCTTTCACTATTTTACTTACATGCTTGAGTATGTATGTATACATTTTAATATCCCTTGAATAGAGCTGCATGTTTAATGCAGTCAGTCAGTCATTCAGCCAGCCAGTCTTTGCTATAAATGTAGTAGCAATAGTAGTAAAACACGTTAAGTGGATAGAATAACATTAGTCCAAAACAAAAACTTTTACTCTACACCTTAATGGAGTGTGATAAGTTTTATTCTGAATGAAACAAAAAAAAAAAAAAAATTGCAAAAGTTACTTATTTCATCTTACATGTGTTTGCAATTTTCCCCCATTTGTCTGATGTTGTTAGATGGACACCTTTTACCGTGTAACTTAACAAATGAATAGGTTTGTCATATTCCCAATACACTTAATGCTACATCAAAGGCATAGTTATATGCGTTCGTTGTCTAGATGAAATACAGACAGAGAGAAAAATCAGCCATTTTCGAAATTGTTCAGTAAAGTTTAAATTTATAAAAATATTGAAAAATAATTAAAAAAGTCTCTATAGAAAATTTTAGACGAATCTTGATTTTTTATAAAATTTCTTCGAAAAGAAAAATTTGCTACATTTTGCACTTCAATGGGAAATTTATAAACAATTTTCTTTTGCAAAAATAAATTGGGATAAAAGTTTTTCGATAGAAAATGTTCAGTAAGTATACCTTTTGTAATAAATGTTTTTAAACAAAATTGCAATTAATTTTATTGAAAAGAAAATATGCGAGAAATTTTCTTAAAGATAAAATCAGCGATAAATTTCCTTAAAAGAAAGTATGCGACATTTGTCTCATTAAGAGAAAAATTGCGATAAATTTTCATTAAGAGGAAATTTGTAACACATTCTCTTTTAATGGAAAATTTGAAAAAAAAAATGTTCCTTTAAGAACATTTTATATAAAAATATTTGTGATAAATTTTATTTTAAGAGAAAATTTTTGATAAAATTTCATTTAACAGAAAATTTTCTTTTAATTTTTATATTTAATAGAAAGTTTGCGATAAATTTAAATTTAAGAGAAAATATGTAATAAATTTTCATTTAACAAAAACTTTGCGATACATTTTTTATTTAAGAAAAAATTTGCGAAAAAAATTTGCTATAAATGTATTTAAGTATACATTTATCGCAAATGTATACTTAAATACATTTGCGATAAATTTAATAGAAAAATTACGATAGATTTTTATTTAAGAGAAAGTTTGAGATAAATATGAATTTAACAGAAAGTTTGCGATAAATTTTCGTTTAAGAGAAAATTCTCAATAAATTTTCATTTAACAGGAAATTTGGTATATAATTTATTTAAGAGAAAATTTGCGATAAATTTTAATTTAAGAGAAAATTTGCGATAAAATTTTATTTGAGAGAAAATTTGCAATAAATTTTTAGTAAATAGAAAGAGAAAGTTTTCCATAAATTTTCATTTAAGACAAAATTTGCAATAAATTTTTAGTAAATAGAAAGAGAAAGTATTCCATAAATTTTCATTTAAGAGAAAATTTGCAATAAATTTTCATTTTGCAGAAAATTTCTTATAAATTTTTATTTATGAAAAAATTTGCGTTAATTTTTAATTTAAGAGAAAATTTGAGCTACGTTTTTATTTAAACGAAAATTTACGATAGATTTTTATTTAAGAGAAAGTTTACAATAAATTTACATTAATGTAAACTTTAAAAAATTTAAATTTATAAATTTTAAATTAAGGGAAAATTTGCGATCAAATTTCATTTAAGAGAAAGTTTGCGATAAATTTTAATTTAAGAGAAAATTTGCGCTACATCTTTATTTAAAGGAAAATTTACGATCGATTTTAATTTAAGAGAAAGTCTACAATAAATTTACATTGATATAAACTTTAAAAAAATTTAAATTTATAAATTTTAATATAAGAGAAAATTTGCGATAAAATTTCATTTAAGAGAAAGTTTGCGATAAATTTTTAGTTAACACAATATTTTCAATAAATTTTTATTTAATATAAAATGTGCGATAAATTTTTGTTTAAGAGAAAAGAAAATTTACGATAGATTTTTATTTAAGAGAAAATTTGAGCTACATTTTTATTTAAGAGAAAATTTTCGTAAATTTTAATTTAAGAGAAAATTTTCGTAAATTTTAATTTTAGAAAACAGTTGCGATGCATAATTTTGATTTTCTAGAGTATTTACGACAAATTTTCTTTTCCAAGAAAATTTGCGATAAATATAAATAAAAGAAAGTTAGTTGGATGTAGAAAATAGGATAACTTTTTTTTTTCATAAGAAATTTTCTCTACATAAAAATGTTAGATTAAAATTTACAGATAAAATTTCTCTTTAGAAAAAAAATTTTTGATAAAATTTCTCTTTATTGAAAACTGTTGATAGAATTTCTCTTTATAGAAAATTTTAGATAAAATTTCTCTTTATTGAAAACTGTTGATAGAATTTCTCTTTATAGAAAATTTTTGATAAAATTTCTCTTTACAGAAAATTTTAGACTTATTTCTTTATAGAAATTTTTGACCAAATTTTTATTAAAATAAAACATTTTCGATAAAATTTTTAATAAATTTTCTCCTTAAAGAAAATATTCATAAAATTTTTTTCTTATTTAAAATTTATAAAACTCTTTTTTTTTTGTGAGTGTAATATTTTGGTTAAAACATAGTATTCATGTTTCAGTAGCAGTATTATATTTATACTAGAAGTGAAAAGAAGCTTTTGCAATTCTAAGTGGTCTTTGAATGCATTAATGCATGTTGTATATTGTGTTGCCACTTTTTCTCTTTTTTGTTTTTTTTTGCTGCATAAATAAATGTTTGACATTTAAACNNATGCATTAATGCATGTTGTATATTGTGTTGCCACTTTTTCTCTTTTTTGTTTTTTTTTTTTTTGTTTTGCTGCATAAATAAATGTTTGACATTTAAACAAGACTTTCACATTTTTTTTGTCGTTTTGAAAGGTTCCTTGTATATTTCGTGCATATTTTTATGCATATTTATTTATCCATAAGAAATGTTGTTGTATTTACTCTCAGGAATATTCATTTATGTATTTGGAACATTTAACAATTTAACTTGTATATAATTTAAGTTGGTAGTAGAAAATAAGCTTCTACTACTACTACAAAGAAAAAAATTATTTTCAAAAACGATCAATTAAATTATTAATCATAATATTAATGCAATTTCAATGCTTTAATTAAAAAGACTCAAAAGGGATGAACGTACTATAAAAAAAATTAATTTAAATCTTTAAATAACAAATTATTTTAATAATTAAAATTTTTCTTATTAAAAATATATATAAACAATTATTCAATTTATCCTAAGTATAAATATTTGAAAATTAATTAATATACTAACTGATATAATAAGAAACAAATTAAAGCTGAAAAATTGTTTAATTTTTCCTAAAAATAAAAACTAAAATTTGTTAATCTTGATCAATTGATTAATTGAAACAATTAAATAAATTAATAAATTCTAAATTAAGTTTAAATTACAATTATTTTTGTATAAAACTTCTAGACTAATGATGTCCTTTTCTAAATATTTCAACAAATTTTCATACAAAATATCCTTATTTTATCTTATTATATAATTTAATAAAAATATAAAAATTAACTATTTATTAGCTTTATCCTTAAAAAAAATATTTTCAAAAATTCCATAACAAAATAAAACTCAATTAAGTTTAATTAGTTTCTTGTTAAAGAATTCTTTCATTCAACCAAGTGGTCATTGCTGTAGGACAATTATGAAAATTTTCCTACTAATTTAATTTTCCAAATAAAAGAAAATCTAAATTAAAACATGACACGAAAACACTGCAATAAAGGAATATTTTCTCAAATAAAAAAAAAAAAAACAACAACAAAGAACAACTACCTAATTTGTTTAAAATGTTTCACTCAAGTTCATGGAAAAAATGAGAAAAACAACAAAAATTTCAAATACACTTTTATCAAAATTGTATGGATGTTAAGAAATTATAATGGCAACATACAAACACAGATGCAAATATATTTTCATAAGATTTTTTTTGTTATTTAGTCTTTCTCTTTATGTTAAAAACTTATAATAAAATGTCAATATCCTGTCAAAAGGAAATTGTGCCAGATGAGGTACAAATGTTGCCATTACCACTATGTGGCATTATTAAGGCAAAAATAAAATGAAATATACATACACATATACATATACTTATATAAACAACAAGAACATTGGGAAGGTAAAGAAAAATATAAAAGAAATAAATTTTAAACAAAGGATAATGTAGGATATATTATAAATTATTTTATATTATTAGAATAAATTGGTTGCAAAAATAAAATGAAAATTTGTGTCGCCTTGAATAAAATATACAGATCAGTAAATTTATTTGCATATGTATCAAAGCCACTGTGCAATGCACAAAAATTTGAAAAAAACAAAATACAATCATTTTTAAAATCATAGAAATGTGGTGGTAGCAACAACAACATCAACTAAACATAAATAAACTGTAGAATAGCAGAAGGTGGAAGAAAAGTAATGAAAATAATTTTGTGGAGGGTACAAATCAGTTGAAAACAAGCACTCAATAATTAGGCATGTGTTTATAAAATGTTGGTTTATTTTTTATTGTAGCTGTTGTTGTTTTATTTTACCAACCAATACACTTACATGCTGTTCTTCATTTAGAATTTATATTTCTTTTTTTGTTGCTTTTGCCATTCTTGTCGGAAATTTTGCTCCATTAAGTTAACTAACAAGGCATATCCTTGACAAAAACACACAAACATATACATATATACCTATAAATACTCATTACTCTCGCAGAACACACACATACACACACTCACATATCCTTAACAATTTTCAATACACATGGCTTTAAGGCAATGTGTTTTGTTTTGTTTTTCATTTTTCTTTTTTTTTTCAGCAAATTTCTTTTTTTATTTTCATTTTAGAATGAGCCAAGTTAAAAAGTATATTTGTATGTGTTTGAATTTTAGAAACAGTATTGGCAAATGTGGAAATGATTTGAAAAAGGAAAAGTTATAGCAAGTATGTATTTGTTAGCTTCTATACATTTTGTATGTATTAACGTTTATATTTTTGTCGATTTTGTCGTAATTTTGTATGTTGTGAGGTGGAATAAACGTGGGTAATGAAGCGATAATATTAACATTAAACAGGCAACTAACTATATTTTGTATTATTTCTATTTCTGTTATTTCATACACATACACACACATACGCCCATGTGCAAGATTAGTAGTTCTCATTAGGCTTTAAAGGATATTGAGTGAAGAACTAAATGTAGAAGAAAAGAAAGAAAATTTTCGAAAATTTTCTGTGAAAAATATCATTAATTAAAGCTCAAACATAATTGGTATTAATTTCTTTTAGAATAGAAACTAAATCGTTCGAGAAAAAGCTGTAAAAAAATGTGTTTTTAAGAACATATGTATTTGGGTGATGAAAAACAGGACAATATGTTTTAAAAAACAAAATTCAGTTTAATATGAAAATATAAAATTTTTAGGATTCTATTAAAGACAATTTCAGAAAAGTTTTGACCATAAATTCAATATACCATGGAGTCTTCAGCAAAATAAATTGAAATCTGGATCTCTTAAACAGCTAAGACGATTTTAATGAAACTTGAGAAGTTAATGGTTTTGACTCAATAAAAAGTAATAGTTTTTGATTTTGACACTTTTTTGCAACAAATTAGTAACCAGAGGGCAATTTAAATTTAAAATTTTGGAAAAAAAAATTCTTTATTTTCAAAAACCAGTAAAACTACATATATTATCCCGAATTTTACATTTCTGAAATCTTCATTAATTAATTCATAATATAAGTGAAAATAGTTTAATAATTTTTAAATATTTAGAAGCAAATCTATGAAATAAGTTCCCGTAAACATAACATTATTACAATTATTTTCTTAATCAAAACTATCCAACTTTATTGCTCAAGATATCCAAAAATATGAAAAAGTTTCTAATATAACGACACACTATTACTATTTTGACTAAATGGTAATATCCTTCCGTCTGTCTATACATTAGGGTTAAATAGGTCGAAAATGGCTCTTTATTCAGATAACTGTTATATCCAAATATTAATAATCACGTTATATATTTTTTGGCTATTTATTTGTTAGTAAAAAATAAATTTTTATATTTCTAGAATTTTTTTTTTGGCAGAATGGTTATGTCCGTTTTTCCGTCTATACGTTTAGGTTTGATGGGTCGAAAATGAAGCTTAATTCAGGGAAAGGCAATATTTATATAATATAATATTTTAATATTGATTGAGTTTTTATATTTGGTATTTTAAAATTTTTTTAGAGAACTCAAATGTCCGTTATTCCCTCCGTCTGTATAATAGTTTTCACAAACTTGCCAATTTAAAATCGTTTATATCTATGTATATAACAATTAATGTGTATTTGTTTGTATGTTTATTTACAGTCTATAGCTGCCTAAACGGCTAAACCGATTTTCTTGAAATAGGAAAAATAGGCTACTTTTTTTTTTTTTTTGAAAT
>MINK01173793.1:0-13099 GCA_001735545.1 Phormia regina | reverse complement strand
AGCCAAATATTTGGGTACTATTCTCGATAGAAGACTATCGTGGGGACCTAATAACCAATCCAATACTGACAAGTCTACTGTGGCTGTCTACACCTGCAAGAAGACCATAGGTACTTCCTGGGAGATAAATCCAAGGAGTATGAGATGGATCTTTAAGATGGTGGTTAAGCCCCTACTCATGTATGGGGCCATTGTACAATGGATATCTATCATAAAGACTTCGTGAAATTCTTAGGTCGATGGCAATTCTTATCACGGATACGCTGCGCACAACGCTGACTAAGGCTCTTTCCACACTTTTGCGTTGGTTACCTGGTCACCTGATGGTCAGGCAGGTTTTTTTTAATTTTGTAACTAGACTGAATGCAGGATGCACATGGAGAAGGTGGGACTCGTATTTTAGGTTTCTCTACCAGCGGTCATGCACACATTGACCATCTTGATCCTACAAGAAAAGAACATAGTGACTTTAAATCACTTGTGCCTTAGTCTAGAGTAGGAAAGCCTAGTTTAGCCCATTTATTTTCCGTTAATGCAGTGCATTCGCAAAGTAGATGCAAGACTGATGCTTCCTCCATCTCAGTATTGCAACTTCTACAGAAATAATTAAACTGAAGACCAATTCTACGCGCATAGTTTCTAAAATACAGTGCACTGTAATTACCGACACTAACAGTCTCACTTGCTCTCTGGAGTACGTATAATGCGAGTTGGTCCTCCTTCCATCATAGGCGTTCATTATACATCTTGTCTGAGCCATACCTAGTAGTTCCCTATAGATCATAGCTTTACATTCCATTAATGGAATACCTATTAGATGATCAAAAAACTCTTCATTAAGGGTCATTCCTTGTTTGACTGCACTATCATCCAAAATATTCTCAGTACAATCGCAGTGCGCAGGAACCCAAATTAGTCTCGCTATCTCATTCAGAGATACCCGGCATTCAGTTAACACAGATATCGCTTAGACACGCGCTATACATGTTATGTCTGCCTGCCTGCCCATACGAAGTAGTGCTCAATAACATTTAAATAATCAGTCCATCATATTTCTGAACAATTTGCTTTCAGGAACAAGAATCAATTTACTGAATAATCCAATTAATACCTTTTTTTCTCTCTTTTTTTGTCGCGATATTTTTTACTTTATATAACTATTAAAATTTAATTTTGCACATATATGAGATTTTTCCAGAAATAGGTCACAAAAAATCTTAATTTTATGTTTATTATAAAAAAAAAATATTTTTAATTGTTTTCCGTGGAATTCAGTTACGTACATTCTGTTTCTTTTTTTTTTAATTAATTTATTATTTCTTATTCACTTTGCAATAATATCAATATAAAACTATTCAATTCAATGTACTAAAATGACGTTTTATGGACCAAATTTTATTACGAAAATTTTGTTTAAAATTTTCTATAACTGATTCAAAAGTAAAATAATTCAAGACAAAACTAAAGTCTTTTTGCACATATTAAGCAGAAGATTTTAAATTTTTAATTGATTTATTTGAATAGTAAGAATCAAAAAATGTAATTTGAACTAATTTCACAGAAAGAATAAATATTATAATTATAAAATGTTTTAAATTTATTATATTATGTTCAGATCAATTATGATCTAATTTATTTTTATTATTCTGAAAACAAAATTTGGTAACGAATTGGTTTAGAATTGTGCCGAACAACTTGATTTTTTCTCTTAACTTTAAGGCAACATATATTCCTATAATAATTATAAAAATAAAAATAATAATAATAAAAATTATAATAATATTAATAATAAAAAATCACTATTCCCGGCGATAATATTTAATAAGGTGATGTAAATTTTAATGATGATAAAACGCAATGTCAGTCAAAAATTTCATCATATTAATAATGGGTTTTATCATATGCATCAAAAATGATTAAATTTTCTAATAAAATGTTTAATTTTTTTTTTATTACGATCAATTATTACTTTTAAAGATTTATTTGATTTATTTTACAAGATAATATATAGATCCTTTTTGAAAATCGAATTATTTAATTTTAATAATTTGTTATAGTAAATTAATATTTCATATGATTTATATCACTCCCAATATAATCAAAGCAGTTCTACTTATTCACATACACATAAGCTAATTGGGAGTTCTAATGAAGTTTAAAAACAAGCATTAAAGATAAAATGTTATGATTATTTCAACCATATTTGTATAGAAAGCATTGTTATTATATTTATATGAATTATATTGTTCTTATGGAAATAATATTAATAATGGTAATAATACATAATAAACAAGTATTTAAAAATATAATGGTTGTAGAAATAATGAATGATAAAAAATTGTTGCAATGAAAACAGTTTTATTAAATTAAATAAAAATGTATCAGTTAAATAAATTGCAACGGTTAGAGTTGTTTAATGAAAATGATAGTTTCATTATTATATATTTTAAATAATTCTGTATTTTTCAATTGTAATATTTATATTTACATTAAAAATAAAAAATATTCGCACTATTTTCTCATCGCCTCATGTTAATTTTTGTGCCGTACTTTTGTCACCATTCTAGAGCCAATTATTCTGCAAATCTTGAAAGCTTTGTCCTATAAATTAGCACTTAATTAATGATATTGATGTGGTTGGTGATGAAGGGCAATAATTTTCATTTTTGGGTTCATTATTTATCGATTTTTCTTGCACCGCCTATATTTTATATCTACTTAACTTTTAAATTAAAAAAAAAAAAAACTGAAAAAATTTTAACACCAAAACATTTTGCTAAAAATTACACTTATTTTGTACCGATTTGGTTTCTAATTGTCAATCACTTTTCATAGGCAGTCGTAGTTTTAAAGATTTTAATACATAAAAAATGTATTTAAAAAAATTTATTTGCGTTGAAATTTTTAAGAAAAATAACGATATTTTAAATTGAGAAAATCTACTTTATGTCTTATAATATTAAAAGGATTATTATTATTACGATTATTATTATTATTATTATTATTATTATTATTATTATTATTATTATTATTGCTATTATTATAATTATTGTTATTGTTATATCATCATATAATTATTACATTGTTATTATCTTTTTTATTATTATTATTTATATTGTTATTACTGTTATGTTACGAGTATGTGATTATAAACGAAAATTTATTAAATTTATTAAAAAGAATTAATAAATATTGCAAATATTCTGTTTAAATATAATTTCCTTAAAATATATATTTTTGTTAAAATTTACATTAAGTTTAACCATAAATAATAAAAATATTATTCTCCAACTTCTTATAGTAAACAAATAAATTCTATTTGAAGTTACATAGAATAAATTTTCATTATTATTTCTTGTTAAAATATTAAAATTTTCAATTTATTTGTTTAATTATTTCAAAGCAATTGAAAGACAATAACAGCACATAAAAATCCCAATTAAATCTCGATCTAAATAAGAATAATTAAAAAAAAACAAATGATATATTTATATATATACAAAATCATGAATCCGCACTGACTATATTAAATCGTTTGAAAATGAAAATAAAAAATGGGAATGATTGACAGAAAAATCTATATTCCGTGAAGAAATAAAAACAAAAAACAGTGCACAACTAGCGTAAAATTTCAGTTGTATCTAACGAATGAAAGTAAGCAACAACAACATTTGAACAGAACAAAGCGAAGCACAAAATACGTAAAGTTGCAAATAAAACCAACAGCAACACAGAAAATAAAATTAAAAAAATAAAGTAAAAGAATAAAAAATTCAAACAAAATATTGTATTTATGGGCAAATTTTTCTTTAGCTGTTTGATATTGTTGTTGTTGTTGTTGTATAAATGTATCTACTAAAATGAACAATAAACAGAGAAGAAATACTAACGACAAATAAACCATATACACTAACAAAATATGAGCAGTAAAGTATTTTGCTCACTTTTATACACAAAAACTAAAAGTAAGAGAGATGAATGTTTCTGCTTTTTTTTCGTTTTGCTTTTCATATAATAGCAACAAAAACAACAACAAAAAGCAATAATACATATAATTTGGCCTATAAGAAAATTTCGCCCTCCCTCCATGATGAATTTTCCTTTCATACTTGTGTATTTGTCAAAAGAAAAACACACTCACTCATACGAAATGAAAATATTTCACCCGCAAAGTTAAAATGAATGATTACGAACATAAAATGAGTGAAATGAGTGAATGTATGAGTTGTTAAGAAGAGAGTGTAAATTTGTTTGAGCATCCAACATGTTGGATGTTTGATATCTAGAGTGTTTTGTTTGGTAAATGAATTTTTATGTTCATTTCTGTTTGAATGAAAAATTTTGAGTTTTCTTTTGCTTTTGACTTTGTTTTTTTTTCGTATTTTTATTTTGTTCAATAGGTTCGAATGCAATTTTGTTGATGAATGTTCTTCATGTGTGTTGGAAATGCACTCTTTGTTGGTGTTTTAGTGTGTGTATGGGTGAGTTAATATGAATTTTGCTCATTTTATAGTGTGTGTTTTTTTTGGACCTTATGCTCTATTGTATGACTTTAATGGTGTTTAGTTTAGTGTTCGACTATAACGTGCCAGTTTTAAATCATTTTTTTGTTTTCAACTACTCGTATTTTAAACAAAATAAATCTCCGTCCCGTATAGCGAGCAACTTGAAAATAAATATAAAATGAAATATAAATAAATTAAAAATACCGTCGCTAAAGTTAATTAATAATTTAATGGGATTAAATGCAATTTATTTATTAAAAATTATCTAAAAAGTGGGTGTTCAAGATAAGATTTTCCCAGAAGATTTAAAAAAAGTTTATGTTTATTTTTATAATTTTGAAAATAAAGAAAAATAAGGAAAAAATTTAAATTATTTCTTTTGTATTTTGAGTTATTATCTAATTCAAAGTGTCCAAATTGACTCCAATTGAAGAGTGTGTTTTATAACAAAATTTACTCTTGTGTTTTCGAAACGTTGGAGTAAGAGCAAGAGTTATAAGAGTGTGTATGTAGTATTGGTGGTGGTAGTAGTGGTGGAGGTATGATTTTTCAAGTTAACTCAGTTTGAAGTTTATAGTATTTTTAAGCCAGTTTTTGTTGATGTTGGATTGTTTATCGTTGTGAATTTCGTAAATTTTCTGATTGTATACTCTTTATATCTTTAAAATGTTCTCTTATTTTATTACGGATTTCATGGGGAACGTACATATTTGAAAAGATACTGTTTTTACGTATACAGTTTTTTTGTTTGTTTTGTTTTTATAGGGGAGCTTAAACTCCTCTCTGTTCAGAAGTTGATACGCGTAGACCCAAAAATTTACTACGACTACTGCTGGTGGTTTTGCTGCTTCTGCTGCTGATACTCTTTTGCGGACTACTGTATGCTATATGCTTTTTAGCTGTGCGCTATCACAATCATCGTCGTCATCATCATCATCACTCACATAGATACACACACCCAACTAAACATATATACACTCAAGTACGTGTGTATGTTTAATAGCAACAACAAACATTCATACATACATACATACATCCATCCAACATTCTTCAGTCATAACACAACCAACAGCAAAACGGTGGATTATTCGTTCGATGGCAACGGTTTGGTTAACAGGCGCGCGCTTTCTTTTATTACAAAATTTTATCGCCAATTATTATTGTTATTTGAACAATTTACAATTTGAAAACAAACAGTAAAAGTGTTGTGTGTGTGTGTGTGTGCGTTTATGTACTTCAGTGTTTGAATAAACTACCATAAAAAGAACATTAAAAAATCTCGTAAATGTATCTCACTCGTATTTAACCCCCTTTTATTTTCTCTCCCCCCTCGTTCATTAACCAACAATCCAATAATAGCCAACAACTAGTGGCTCATTCATTCATTTAGACGTATTTTTCTGTCTTTCAACTCTTGATAACTAACCATGCTGCTGCACTTCAACTTCAATATCTTTATGATTATTTCGATGGTTTAGTCAGTTTGTCTACAACGGTCGTAATGAAAATACCAACTAAACAAACTACTACCAACAGCAACAACAAAATCTACTACTACAACTACCAATAACAACAACTATTTAAATGTTTTAAAATAGAACGTAAAGAAAGAAACAGAAAACAAAAAAAACACAAATAACAACAATAATAAAAATCATAAAATAATAATAATAATAACAATAAAAACAAATAATAATCATAAAAATAATTATTATTATTAATTTTATTACAATAACAACAAAAGAGCAACAAAAAATAAAAATAAAATCATCATCATCATCAACATCATTGGCCGTAACATTTAAAATAAAATTTATTTTAATAATTTCAATTAAAAATGTATAAATGAATAAGTTTTTATGAAAAAGCAAAAAAAGTTACAAAAAATTTAAAAAAATTTGGAGAAAAATTTTATAAAAAAAAAATTAAAATTTTAAATAAAATAATGTGCATATTAAACTGAAAACAAGTATACGATTTTTTATAAAAAAATATAAAAATAAATAATATATTTTTAAAATAAATAAAAAATAAAATAATTTAATTATTTTAAAAAATAAAAGTGCAATAAGAATATAAAACTAAAATAAAAAAAAAAAATAATAATAAATAAATAAAAAATATAAAATATTGGTGACCTTAAATATAAATATAACTGTAAAATAAATAATTAAAAAAGAAATATATATTTTTAACAAAATATGTTAAACAAAACGCATTAAAAATAATTATTTTAAATAAAAAAATAAATAAATTAAAATAAAAAATCAAGTGTTAAAATTCTTAAAAAAAAAACTTAAATTTAAAAACAAAAAAATAAAAATCTCTTTATAACGACTTTTACTACAAAACCGCCAAAATTCTTACCACAAGCAGTATGAATTCATATTTTGAACAAGCTTCTGGCTTTTATGGCCATCCGCATCAAGCCACCGGCATGTCCATGGGTTCCAGTGCCCATCACGATCAATCAGCCACCGCCGCAGCAGCTGCCTACAGAGGTTTTCCACTCTCACTGGGCATGACCCCCTATACCAATCATCATTTACAGCGTTCCACACAAGATTCACCCTACGATGCCAGTCTTACAGCGGCCTGCAATAAAATCTATGGCGATGGCAGTCAGGCCTACAAACAGGATTGTCTTAATATCAAAGCCGATTCAGTAAATGGCTATAAAGATATATGGAATGCAAGTTCGAATGGTGGAGCTGGTGGTGGCGGCGGTACTGGTGGTGGTGGCGGTGGTTCGACTGGTTCGACAAATGCTTCAAATAATACCGCCAATGGAGGACAAAATACAACAGCCGGTGGTATGCCGGTAAGACCATCCGCCTGTACACCTGATTCCCGGGTTGGTGGCTATTTGGATACATCGGGCGGTAGTCCGGTTAGTCATCGTGGCGGCAGTGCTGGTGGTGCCGGATCGGGTGGTGTAGGCGGTGGTGGTGGCGGCGGCGGTAGTGGTCAAGGTGGTAATGTTGGTGGTGTGGGTACGGCTGGCGGTGGTGCTGCTACAGCCTGGAATGCAAATTGTACAATTTCCGGTGCTGCAGCCGCACAAACAGCAAGTAGTTTACACCAGGCCAGCAATCACACATTTTATCCCTGGATGGCTATCGCAGGTGAGTGTTTGTTTTTTTTTATTATTTATATTCATTTAAAATTTCGGACTCTATGGTTTTAGTGTGAAATAAAAGTGAAACATTGCAAACAACAAAATAAAGTTTGGTGACATTTTTTTTAAATTTCATTATGAGTAAAACTTAATAATATATATTTTTTTTAATATTAAAAGCTTATATTAATTTCTTATTAATATTTCACAAATTAGTCAAAATACTTATTTACCAGTTACATACAAAAATTATAAAAAACACAGATTTTTTATTTTTCTATGCAATTTTTTTCTGAATATTTTCACTAAATTGTAAATAAATTCGAAACTTAAACATTGATTTTAATGTAATGGCTGTTATTATGGGTAACAATTTTGTCTTTGTGATTAGCTAATAAAAATTAAATTTTCTTACACTTTCGAATTTTGAAGATTTGTTGAAAAGAAATTATTTTTGCAATTTTTTATAAAATTTAATTTTTTGTTCAGAATTCGGTCTTAATATCTCCCTAACTCTTAGTCTTATTAAAAAGTATTGTAAGAACAACTTGAAGGCAATTTTAATTAGAATTTTCCAATAATTTTCTTTATAAAATCAGACTAATAGTTTTCGAGACAAGCTTCAATATCTAGTTTAACTTTCTGAATTTTACAAATCGCCATTTGGCTTAAGAGTTAAATTCAATTTAAAAAATAGGCTAAGCACTTAGGTATATTTTAAAATATTTTCTTTCTAATAGAAGTGGTCACGTAAGTTAACAGATAATTCAATAAAAAATTCCAAAATTTATACAAAATAATATTTTTCAGAGAATTGATGAAATTAATCATTTAAAATTATTATCGAAAAAATTATAAAAGTTTGAATTTCAAGGAGATAGTACAATTCATTTTTAAAAATATTTTTCAAACTTTTTGGTTGAAATGTTTAAATTAAGGTCTACTTTGACTTATTCTGTATTCTGTTATTCTGTTTTTATTGTTGTTTTCAGTTAAATTTTTTTTCGAAAAAAAATATTAAAAATTAAATGTAAAAAAAATTCTTATTGATTTCTTAAACCAAAAAAAACATTAAAAAATATTTATTGATTTAATTAATTTGTTAATTGGAAAATTATTTCTGCTTTCATAGTAATTGATAGGGAGGTGTAAATTTGCACCTCCCCCTTATTATTTTCCAATATTTTTTTATTCGTGACTTATTTTCTGTGTTAAAAAGTGATTAAATTAAGAACAAACAGTCTGTTAAAATTTTTCTAGAAAAATTATGATTAAAGCATTTGAAAAATTTAGTTCTTAATTTATTTTATTTCTTTTAAAACCGATATTTTTAAATTGAAAACCGATATTATTAAATTGAAATCATTAGTATAATTTATTTCCATTTAGTTAAATAAATTTAATCGAATCCTCAATTAAGTAGATAAATTAATTAACATATTTAACCCTAAAATATTTTTAAAACTTCATTAATCAGGAGTCCAAGTTTCATAGAAGTTTTCTGAAGGATTTATTTATACAAATGTAACAATAATTAAGCAAATTTAGTCGTTCATATGTTTAAAATAGAGCCAAATAAAAGGGTAGTCTAACATTAGTTTTCTAGGGTTAAACTTCATATTCATTTTTACAATTCTATAAAATAAAATTATAAATATTAATTACTTTATAATTGTTTTACACAAAAGACCAATTAAACAAAATTATACATATTTAAAAGACATTTAAAATTAATTTACTTGTGTTAATAATTAATTCAAAAAAATCACCCAAATTTTATCGAAAAAAATAAAATTTCATTCAAAAAATTTCTAAAATTTAACTTAAAATCTAAAACAAAATTTCCATTTTCTAACTTAAAATTTTATTATTCATAAGTGCCGTTATTTGTTAACTATTAAACTGAATAAAAATTGTTTAAACTTTTTTTAATAATTTAAATAAATTAAAATGTGCATATTATAGCAAAAATTAAAGATTTGAAATTCCTCAAAGTTTATTTGATGAAATAAACAAATATGCAAATATATATTTAAATTACTATTTTTTATGCAATTTTAAATTTATGCACATAATATTTTAAAACTTTTTTGGATTTTCTATAATAACTCTATCTTTCAATCACTTTCCGTTGGTAAATTAAAAAAAAAAAACTTGATGATGGCACACATTCCCATTAAAAATTTTGCTTGAAATAAAAAAATTATAATAATAATTTCGATGGCATTGCAAATTGTTTGATAAGGTTGTTTCTTTTTGTTTTATTATTTTTTTTTTTATTTAAGACTTCAACTGCTACAAGTACAATTATTATCGGGGGTTTTCTTTATAATTTTGTTTTATAACTGACTGACTGACTGACTGACTCTAAACAGTTATAAAGGCAGAGACAGATTGTTAAGGCAATCAGTCATTTATTCATTCGTTCATTCATACAGTCAGTCATTCATACATTCAGCAGCATTTACTTTTTTTTAAACCAAATTAATAAAAAAACTGCAAGAAATCATAAAAGAATAAACTAAACTACAGACATATATTTATTTATGAATATCAACACAACATTAAATCAATTATTTCGTCATTTATTGCTTTTTAATATAGAAATATATACTTCTCCTTTGAGGCCTTAAAATAAATTTTATCATTGTCTTTCATAAAAGAAACTTTAAAAAGTATGAGAAAAAGAAATATAACCAGACCTTTTGGTTTATTAAAAAGTTTGTAACATATAAAATCTGCTAAAATGTTAACGATAAAAATACTACAACAACTGAAAAAATCATTTTGTTGTTGTAGTATTTCAATTTCATTTTACCTCAAAATTTAATAAACATATTCCAATAAAAATAAAATTTTATTATGATTTAAATATTTTTAATTCATTCAATCATCTACTTAATGGATTTAATTAATTTATTAATTGAGAAAATTTTTCGATTTTTCATTGTCTGTAATTGTTTTAATCATTTTGTTGTGAGGTGTAAATTTGAACAAGTTTTTAATTGAATAAATTATTTTCATATATATTTGATAATCAGTGACTTTTTCTGCTTAAAAAATAATAAATATATTTAGTTAAAAATAAAATAAAAATACAATTTAATTATATAACTTTCTATAAACACTTTTAATTCATTTAATCCTCGGCCTAATTGATTTAATTAATTTATTAACTGAGAACGTTTTTCGGTTTTTCTTTGTTTACAGTTTTTACTAATTGATTTAATCATTTTGGTGTAAAGTGTGAATTTGAACAAATTTTTAATTGAATGAATTAGAATCTTTATTTATTTGTGACCTTTTTCTGTGTAAAATTTAATAAATATATTCAAGTAAAAATAAAATTTAATTATGATTTTATGTCCTGCAAAAACTTTATATCATCTTTTTAATTTATTTAATTAATTTATTAATTAAAAATATATTTTCGGTTTTTAATTTTTTACAGTTTTTACTATTGATTTAATCACTTTGTTCACTTGTTTGGTGTAAAGTGTAAATTTAAACAAATTGTTATATTGAATAAATTATTTTCTATTATTTGTTTTATTAATTGTTGACTTTTTACTAATAAGTTGTGATAATTTAATATAAACTAAAAAAAAATTATTTATGTTTTTAAATTCTCTAAAAAATAGTGAAAAAAAAGCAACAAAAGTGTTATAAAAATCTTTTATGCCACAAACTGTGAAAAAAATATTAAAACTTCAGTTAATTCAAACAATTTGTCTTATAATTTGTCAACCATTTGGTGTTTAGTTGTTTTAGCTAAAAAAAGAAGAAAAAAATACAAAAGTGTGAAAAAAATGTAAAAATTATGACTTTTATTATCACGTGTAGTGAGTGAAGTTATTACACGAGTACATAGTTAAAGCTGCTGGATATTTGTAACAACAAAAACCCTTTGCCATAGAAATTAACAGAACGTAAAAATGAAACTGAACAAAAAAACAAAAAAATTGTGTAAAAAAATAGTGAAAACAATCCTTTTAATTTGAGAACATCAACAAGCCGTTTAAAACCGTTTACACATAGTACAGGAACAACAACGGGCATATAGAGTTCGAATAACAAACACCTAAGCCAGCTGGGTCTGTCTTCCTTCCTTTATGATTATTATTTTTTTCACTTTTTTCTATACATTTTGCTGTAGTAAATCGTTGTAGTAAAACTGTGTTTTTTTTTTTGTGAAATATTTCGAAAATNNTTTTTTTTTTTTTTTTTTGAAATATTTCTAAAATTGCACTGCATCACACTGGGTGTAAAAGACAGACAGACGGACAGACAGCCTGTTAAACTTTTTCTTGAGTATGTGTTTGTTAACAAAGTGTTAAGCAACTTCAATTTAACTCAGTTATTTTAACGTTTAACTTAGTTGTTGCTATTTGCTATTTTTTCTACTATTAACACCGTCGCAGTCTTAAAAACATCACCGCGTGTGCTTATTACTTATTATTTGTCTTACATTAATTGTTTAAATTCTAAAACAAAATATACTCTCTTTTATACAACTATGTAATTATTACATTTTAGACCATATACTTAATACTTACTAACAATTGTCGTTTTAAAACACAGCAAGAGTTAAAAGAAAAAAAGAGTCATACTACACATCAAGTAACAATCGTACAAAAAAGGATGAAACTAAAGCATGCAACACTTTTGTTCTCCTAAACTCTTTTTTAAGGCACCATGCAGTAGAAATACAACATTAATAATAAGAAAATTATGAAATTAAACATATTTTTTCTTTCTTCTATAGTTTCTTTATAAAATATTTTCCATTATTAATGGAATGTCACACATATTAAAACTCTTTGGGAATTTTCAAAAAATAAAAAAAAAATTATGTTGTCTAAAAAGAACCTCCATTTTATTAGAATTTTTTCTATCTATCATTTGGTGTGACTAAAAACAGAATTATACTTAAAATTAAAATGTTTCTAATAAAGAAATATTTGAACATGTTACACATACATATATACACTGAGACATATATATGTATATAAATAAATGCGGCATGACCCTTAAAGATCATTCACTAAGTTGATAATAATTTTTTTTTGTTTGTTCGTTTGATATGAGATAGATTTTTGTTTGTATAAGTTCATTAAATATAGTAACTTAATAAATCTTTTGGCTGAATTTCTTTATAATTAACCCATTAAAACCACATAAATTTTGATAAAAAGCTAAATTTGATTAGCAATTCATTTATTTTTTATAAAAAAAACTATATTTGATTAAATATTATGAAATTTTTATATATTAGGGGTAAAGTATAAATTATTTTAAGAACTTAATGTTTTCTTTAGGGACTTCAAATACTGTATATCCAAATCAAAATTTTATAAGAATATTTAAAAATTTTACTTTAATTATCAAACTTTTATAAAAGTAATTTATGATACAATAGTGAATTTATTTCTATAAACAATTAATTTAACTCACTAAATCATTTTAGATTCACATT
>MINK01173792.1:0-15580 GCA_001735545.1 Phormia regina | reverse complement strand
CTTCCATTTGAAATTAGGAAGAGAGTTGCTTTATCCCTTTGCCTTCCAATATTTTTATATGGTATTGAATTTTATATCTCAGACTAATCTAAATAGATTAGAACTGTGTTTTCATAGATTGGTAAGATTTTTTTTTGGTCTGAAGTTACATGATCGTGTATTGTCATTCTGTAGAACTTTACTTGGCTGTGACTTTGATGATTTTATATCCTTGCGATTAATGATATTGTTTTATAAAATAATTAAAACAAATTGTCCAACTAATTTAGTTGATAAATTTTCATTTGGGACCTCTTCTAGGACGAATTCGCTCTTAATTCCATCACATTCACCCCTTACAAAAGTTAGAGTAGCCCGACTTTGGAATACTTTATTCTTTGCATTTTTGTGCATTATATTTAGTATTATACATAATTTTATATTAAAAGTGTACATCGTTTAATGCTTATTAACAAGATAAGTTAATTATAAGTTTAAAAACAAAATTTGTATTGCCAATGAATATTGTGGCAATTTTGGACTCAAGGGCTTAATGTCATATGAAATAAATAAATGAAGTGAAAATAAGAGAATAATGTAAATTGTAAATGAGTGAATTTTAGCAACAGTGTTCTCATAAAAACCTTACTGGGTTACTGATTCTCATATGATTTTATGATTTACTTGATACGTTTGTATGGGATTTATGTACGTTAAAATAATTTTCGGAGGGGATTTTACATGGGAGCTATATTTCGCTATAGATCGAACTTCATAAAATCGGGCACACAAATTTATACTTTTACAAACTTTTTTGTAACACATCTCATTAAAATGATGATATATTTAAGAGAACTTAACTGACGGACATCTTTAAATTGACTCAGAAAGTGATTCTGAGTCGAATTTTGGAATTTACGGTGCGGATCTGATGAGTTTTTCTTAGCGTACAAACATAATTAGAAACCACCGATGATGGTGTAGGGGTCTAATAACTACCTAGGCTAGTGAAAAGTGTAAATTGTATAAGGAGTGAATTCGAAAAGATCTTAACACACGTTTGGCTTCATAACTTTTTTCCGAAGCAACATTTAAAATTTTTGTTGATCTAGTTATCTTTGAAAAATATATCAGTTATTATTTTTGATGACAACCGTGTTGATTTGTTGTGAGTTTGATCAAAATGAATGACGAAAAAGATGTATGTGCTATAAATTATTAAACAATTTCAAAAAATCCAATTTGGTCTTAGAAATAATTGGCCAAAGAATTATATGTCTGCGTAAAACTGTTTCTAATGTTATTAAATAGTATCAGGAGAATTCGACTATTGAAATGGATTATGGTTCGGGGAGAAGAAAGGTCCACATGATATTTTGAAGGCACAAATAATTGAAATCATATCAAATCAAATCCAAACACGCCTGGTAGAAAAGCACCCCTGTTAGCTCAGTACACAAGCTTGAAAACATATAAAGTCCATAAACATATAAAGTCCAAAATAAGATTGGAAAGCTGCAAAAAAAAATAGAAGCTAAAAATAAGGTACGAAAATGAAAATCAAATTTCATATAAAAATTCTCATATTGTTAAATGCACGACAAAACGTATATACTGACAGATTTTTGACAGCTTTCTGATAAAAATTTGTATGTTGATTACCAAGGATATATGGACGAAATGTTAAAAAAATTTCTAAAGAATTCCTGTCTTGGCAAGATTTATGCAGCTGCGGCAATACAACAAAGAATGTTTGCAAAATAAATATTTTTCTTTTCATAAGAGAGCACAATGGGTCAACATATTTTTGCTCTGATTTGTCATCAAAATACTACTTAAGAACGTTCTTGAGTGATACCAAAATAATTATATAGTTTTTGTACCAAGACAGATCAATTCCCTAAATTATCTGAATTATTAAGACCAGTGAAGAAATATTGGAATTTGTGAAATGAGAATAGAAAAGGAGCAAAGAAGTGTTCCAAAATATTTTAAAAGGAGATGGACATACTATTCCCAAAGATTGGCAGAAACAACTATCAAATCTCAAAAGAAGTGTTACCGGAAAAGGTCTACAAGTTCATAGATAGTGGTTAGAAGAATACAAATTATATTTTTCTATAATATATTACAGTATTATCAATTAAAAGAAAAAAAGAAAACAATAAAAACTCTACTCGTTTCCAATTTTTTTAATTATATGTATGTCAGCATAGCCTTTAATATTAAGCTTCAGAAATATGAATTACTCCTTTATTCTGTTTTAGCATAATTCACTTATCAAGAATGTTTTGGATGTTTAGGATTTATACAAACATTTATACAAATAACAGTTTTAGTAATTCAAAATTGGAACCAAGTGCATATTTTGAACTTTTTAGAAGTTCCTCAAAATTAAATAATTTATCATTTATAAAAAATAAAACTTTTACAAATTTTAAGCCATTTTTATTATCTTCAAATATAATTAAAACAGCATTAGAAGAATTAAAATTACAATCATGGGTTAAAAAACGAACTTATGAATCTTTTTTTCACCACTTCTTATGACAACACAGTATTAAATTCACGCCTTTTTCAGTTCCTTTTTTTCAGCTGGGTATTTAAATACTTTTCTATAATAACTAGAATAGTTTTGAACCTCTAAATTAAAAGAAACAACAGTTTAATTATATAATACAAAAATAATACCATACTTATGATTTATATAACAACTTACAGCAAAAAAAAAAAAGAATCTAATATACAACTTTCCGATTAAACTTAATTTTTAAAAAATAAATGCATTCTGTAAAAATATATATAATAACTTCAACCTCCGTTAAATGCATCTCTCAATGCATTTTAATTAGACTTTATACGACTCTCAACAATATAATATTTTTCAAAATGCGTTCATAATAAATATGAAAACATGCTAGCAGACATTTTCTTTCAATTCATATACACAATTTCACACTAAATAGGCGTGTCGGATTGTAGATAATTTTATTTTATGGTCGCATGCAATATAACACAACAGCAGGAGGAGTTGCACACTTAGAAAAACGGAAGTCTAAATACACGAAGCGCCATCTATATCCTTACAATTACAAATAAACAATGTGGCATTTAAACAGCACATGTACACAATAAAAATGGCAGCAACACGTATCGCTATATCCTAACAAACATATTCTAGCTTTTATTTGGAGTTGTTCTTGTATTTTCTAACAATTTGTTTCAACCAGATTGTTTGTTGGGTTTGTATTAATGTATCAACACACATACAATTATTTCTTTTTTGGTAAAAAAAAAAATCGTAGTTAAGGATTTTTTTTTTTGATACGATAACATTTGGCGTTTCTCTGTCCGACATTTCATACAAAAAAAAAAAAAAAAAAAAAAAAAAAATACATGACACTCTATACAACTACTACCTTTAAGCATGTTAGAGTGTGAGTTTGTATACGGGGTGGTAAAAATTTTGAGAGCAAAAAGCTTATTCGTTCCTCTTTATTGTGTCAGAAAGTTTTTTTTTTTAAGTCAAACCTTCCGGTATTTGTTGGTCTGAAGAAATTTCATAAAACGTATAAAAGTTATAGGGAAACGTCACCATTTGTCACACATGTATAAATGCATATAAGAAGTAGAGTCATAAATGCATGCAGGCAACTACGTAAATATGTACTTGATGGAAACAGATTGTCAAGGAACAGATTCATTAAAAAAAATTTGCGAAGAAAGTAATTCTTTTAGGATTCAACTTCTTTCCTTTTCATATATGTACCTGAAAGTTTAGAGCTAAATTTCTATCAGAATTATTAAATGCAAATCAGTAAAATTAATAACTTTAAAAAAAGTAACCTAACAAGAAACATTAAATGCATTCTTTGCAAACTCTGTTTTCTAGCTTCTATAAACATGGCTTACGACGCGAAAGTGCCTGTTAACGGAATAAAAGAGGAATAGTAAGCCGAATGCAAACTCTTGCAGCATAAACTACTCATACTTTCATGACATTGCCTTGCATTAAATGGACTCATATCGTTTTTCTGCAGTATGTATGTATGTATGTATGTATGTATGTATGTATGTATGTATGTATGTATGTATGTATGTATGTATGTATGTATGTATGTATATGGAGATATACATATATTTATTTGTATACAAACGTTTTTGTGTGAATATTTATTTAGGTACATTACATAGACTTACTTATGTACACATAACACTTGTACAATATGCAAATGCCTTAAACATGCAAGTTGTCGTAAACATGAAATGGGTTCGTATCATTTTTAGAATTATTTGACGTCGTCATCTACACAATAACGTAGCCACCATCATCATCATCATCACCACCAACCATTCATATAATTTGAAAATGTTTTTGTATATAGTTTAGCTGTTGTTTTGTAACATTTATATACATATACATTAACATCCTTGGAGTGTTGTTTTCTAAGGCAGACAATTTTTATTATAGGGTTTAATCGAATTCTATTAATCCTTAAAAATATCTCCTAAATTTGGAAGAAATGGACACAATACGACATGAATGGTTATTTCATTCAAATGTCAGCATAATTAAAATTTATTGCGTCATATTTTTGATCAGCTTTCCCAATCAAAACAAGCTTCACTTTAGCTATATCGCAAACATAACTGTAAAGCTTTCATTTCATTTATATATCTTTGAAGCCTCCACATAGCATTGCAATGACTATAATTCTGAGGAACCCAATTTGAAAAGCCATTCATTTAAGTATCGTTATAGATATGGCATCAGGCTAGAAAACCCATAAACAACTTACAATCGACAATGGCCATTGTAGTTTATGTTTATCAATATCAAAATTAACTACAATTCAACATTAGCAAAACAACATTAGTAGAAAAAATATCTAATATTATGAAACTTTAATTTTTACAGCAAAATTTTGTGAAATTTCTAGCAAGAAAAGAGCATGACGTACAGGTATCAATATCAGATTAGATTAAAAGAAAATCTTTTTTCGACTCGCAGAAGTTTGGTATTACATACCAAATCATTTGAAACAGGGTGAACTTTAGTTTTTCAATATATAGTCTTGATTTTATTTTTGATGAAATATGAACGATATTATAAATTCATATAATATTGGTCTCCACGCATATAGTGTGGAATATATTGCTAAATTATTAGGCTGCTTTAATTCACCGATATCATTACTAATATCATTATTTTCCAAAATTATAATATCATTTTCGAGTGTACCTTTTATAAAGCAACCTATATCATTTTAGAATTATATATAATATCATTCTCAAGCTGTTTTATCGCTGAACGGATATCATATGGTTTGTTGGATTATAACTAGTTAAAGTACCGACACAATTTTTATATTTATAAAGTTATTACTTTAGAAATAACTGTCACAATATTCTGACTATAGTTCTTTGAATTAACGAGCCATAGAGATCACAATGAGATCACAATGATGAGATCACAAGGATGAGATTCTCAACTAAATATGTCTCAACTAAATATTCTCAACTAAATATGTCATTTTAATACTTATTTATAATAATTATATGCAAACTCTTTAAAAAATTTAATTTTCTCATTCGAGTAGTAGAATTTATGGTATTGATAACAAAAAATGTCTTTCGTTTTTTTTTTTTCTGACAATTTCTGGACTTTTGTTTAATTTTACGAGCAACATTACATTTTGTTTCATATTTCCTCATCTTGTACAAATACGTTACTTAACATCAACTAAACAACATAGGACTTCTAAATGCAAACGCATACACACATACACACACACACTATAATATTTATCCTCAGTTTCACATATACTTTTGTAAATTCGTACACGCTTTATTATTGTATAATTCAGATAGTTTTGCAGTGATTGTTAGCGTTTAAATTACAATGGCTGGTTGGTTGACTTGGATGGTCGTTTGCCTCGTTGGCTTTGATTCATTCGCCTGCATGATGTGTTTAAAAAAAAGAAAAAAGAAATCATGTTTTATCTCATGTTTTGCAGTTTTTAGTCTTTATTTTTTGTTTCTGTTAACTCGCACTATTGTTCCACATATGTGGGCGTTCTAGTATTCTATTTCTAGTTTAAATGTTTCTCTTAGTGTTAAGAAATTTGTACATGTTAAGACCAAAAGTGTCAACTTTTGTGTATTTTAGTTGTTTTGTTTTTCATAAATTCTATGATTTTTTTTTGTTTATTTTTTATTTTTTTTTTTAGCTGCCATAGTTTAACCAGCAACTACACAACAAAATTTGCTATGTATGACATGTAAACGCCATTCCATGATGAAATGTCACAATCATCCAAAAATATGTATGTACGTTCCTTCATGTTCTCTTTAAAAATATTAAAAAAAAAAACAGATTGCAATTCATATATAAGTATTCTAAATATTACAACAATTGCAGCATTTTTTATTTTTATGTTTCGTTGTATTTCGGTATTAATTTATATCTTTTTTTTGTGTGTTTTTATGTTGTTGGCTGGATGTTACATGGTACACACGTCTTTCTAATGAAAATTCTTCTTCTAATGTCAAGTCAAATTTAATATCTTTTGTTTGGGTCGAGTATGTTGTGTGGTATGTGTATGTGAATAAAAGTAATTAAAAACAATTTATCGCCACAAATTAACATTTTTCTCTTGTTTTCGGTTTTTGTTACATGAATTATTTGTATCTTTATGTGAAATGTCTTAATTTTTTTTATGAAATATTTTAATCAAAAATATGAATTCATATTCAGAAAGTTTTGTTTTTAGCTTTAGGACAGTTATTTTAATTTTTTTCTAGATTTAATTAAAATAAGAACATACATATATAATTTATTTATAATACAAATTTTGTAATAAACATAAAATTTATGCTCAAGTAATTTGACTATTGAGGGTGTTGATTAGTACAAACCAAAAAATTTCTTTTGTGGTAATTCATTTTCTAATTTAAATGTTTCTTAAGTTATTTCATAGACTTTTTCATCATTTATTATAATTATTTTTTAAATAAACACCATTAACCATAGAATGTTATCTAAAATCAATTTCTTTCAAAGGCCAAAAATTTGGAATATAGTAATTAGATACTAGTTAAAATTATTGCGGAAATGATTGTTATATTTTTTTTAATATGGAGAAATAATATACATTTTATATGGAAATAAAATCCTGATGAAATTACCGAAAATTTAGTTTTTGGTAAAAAGATTCTTTCTTTGGGATTTTTTAATAAATATAATAAAATCCAATATTTTAATTTGTTTGGGTCTATACACATATACATATAAACGTTTCAAAGTGGAATAAATTCTTTTACAAAATTAGACTTAAGTCTTAAGCATTATATTGATATGAGTGTTTTAATATAATGAATTGATTATTAAATTTATGTAGTTGGTTTCGTGTGTAGTGGCAGAGAAAGTACATATTACATTCTGCTGGTGTATAATTGTAGTCCACAAAAACTGCTTCAGTACTGCCATCGAAATCGTCACTCTGTCGCTATAAGAAAGGTCCACCAGAAAAAAATATTCTAGGTGTTTACCTTGCACATTATGGAGGCTTTTAAAAATTCAAAAAAAAAAAAAAAAAATAATAATAATAATAAAAATTTCAAGGACATAAAAGTTAAGTTCTAAAAGTAACTTTTAGAACTTAACTTTTATATTTATTCTTAGTCATAACTATCTGATTTCAATTAAAACATTTTTGTAGTTGTTTGGTAACAACAAAATTAAAAAAAAATGTAATAATAAGTATTTATAAAAATTGTTCAAAAACGTTTTCAAATAACATAAGAAAATATTTGCTATTACTAACAGCCAAAAAGGTTTTTCTCAAATATAAGAGTTTCAAAGGAATGAAAAAAATATAAATTGAATGATAACAGTTACGACTAACGATCTTTTTTATTTTGGTACTTGAAAAATGTACAAAGTTTGGATAGGGTTTGTGAGAAAACTTTTGCCTCAAAAATTCCTGAGATTCGCTTTAAACACAATTAGTTTAAGTTTTTTGAAAATATTAAAAATAAATTCGGTAAGTAATTTTTTTTTTTTTGAAAAAAAAAAATGAAATTTGTTCAAAGTCAAAACTTCAGATTAACATAATTTTCATAGGAATTATATAATTATTCGATTCTCACAGGAATATTATCTACAATTTTATAGAAAATCTAGTAAGTATTTTCAAGCAAATTTAGGGGAAATATTAAAATCGTCATTTTAAAAATTGCTATTATATTTCTAGAACTAAAACGAGGTTAAAAAAGTGAAATATTTATTTCGATTTGAGTATCTCTTACACATGTAAGCGTATTTTTCATAAAGACTATTTATATATATATGTAATGTCTTTTCTATCATATCATAAGTGAATTTTTGTCAACTTTTAAAAAAATAAAATACCTAAAATGACCAACTTTGTACAACCACCCTTTACCTTCCCAGGAATCTGTACACCTCTAAATCAACTCAGACACGCAAAAGATGTTAAGATGCAAAATTTTATTGAGTTATCTGTTATAGAATTATTTCCCAAAAAGTGTTTTGGAACAACTGTGCAAAATTTCATCGAAATCTTGTCTTTTACAGCTGAAATTTTAAGGCTCTCAATTCACAACTTCAAGTTTCTGGAACAGGCAAAAAATCTAGAGTCATCATCCCTCACATAGTTACAGTATCAGCATCTCCCGCCAGAACCCGGCACAAAGGTCAATAATCAAGTTGCTATGTTTGTGTGGATTTATATTGATATATCCTATCTCGCAATTCACTTCATCCGTGTTCTTGGTTTTCCGCTTGCTTTTCACTAAAACTAAACTTTAGTTATAAAGAAAATCTACACAATAATTTTCTCTGACGAAGAACCTTCTCGAGGTATAGTCTTGGCTTCAAACAAATAAAGTAATTTTCATCGAATATTAAATTTAAAAACGCTTGAATAAACCTCATTTTGTATTTGTAAATAATTCCAATTTTAACAAAATAAATTTTATAAGAACTTTTTGTTTTTGTTTTTTTCAGCTAGACACATTTTAAACAAAATTATTTCTTGGAACTTTTCAGACTATTCAAATTCTTCTTTACCTACCATGATTTTTCAAAAGATAAATTTTGAGAAAATAACTTTCTTAAACAACAATAAAGAAACTTCAAAATAACTGTCAACAACATAGGATTACATACGTTACTCATACGTATAAACAGACAAATAATATACTTACTTTTATTTTAAAAAATCTAATGTATGAATGTATATGTATGCGTGTATGTATGAGGACATGTATATATGTTTATGGAAAAAAATACAAAATGCTATGAATAATTTTGAGAAAAAAAATTAAAATTATTTCTCCAAAATACAAAAAATCATACAAAAGATATACTTTCAGCACGTTTTCTAACAACAGCAAAGGCAGGAGATGTCTTATCTTAATAATATTCATATAAATTTCTAAACAACAATACAAGGACAAGTAAAATAGGCAATTTTCCAAATAATATAAGATAAAAGAAGTAGGAGTAAAAAACAAAAAATATGAAAAATTGTAACAAAATGAAAGTAAACTTCGGTAATATTTAAGAGTGTGTTTGTATGTTAGTTTTGCTTGTATATGTGTGTACGTGTGTCATTTTCAATGTCAAATATGAATAATTCAGCGGAAGTTATTACTTGTACTAGTATATGTATGGTTAGGGAACATGTAGACATTTTTACACATTTATAAATGTATGGTATTGGAGACACAACCCAGTGAACATTTGTTTTACGGTTTATATTTGCAGATGGCACTTATACTTTTGTTGAAGTTTACTTAATAACACTGCTGTTAGGCATTACAATTGACATATATATGTTTTTTTCTTGTTAAAATATTTGCTGGTTTAGATTCACTTTACATATTTGTTACAAACATGTGTGTAAAATATTTATAAAATTATTTGTAAAATTACATGTGGGTGAGTCACGTATAATTTATAAATTGTTTATGCGTGTTTTATCATTAAAATGTATCAAGATATTATTTTATTTTTTTTATTTTAATATTTTACTTTCTATCTTCTTTATTTTCGGTACCATTTCAAAAACAAATTTTTATGTAAATTTTTGATTGCATTTGTAGAAGAACAAATATTAAGAAATTTTCATACATATAAAAATGTAAAACAAAATCTCAAAGGATTTAAAAACAAACTAACAAAATTATCTGAAAAATTATTAATTCTTTTTCTTTTTCTACACTTCACATATGTTGACAATTTTTCTTAAGAATTTTTTACTCGTTACTGTTTTTTTTAATGTTTTTTAGCAGTTGTATTACAATATTTCAATTTCATTATCCTACCACTTTATCATTTTGTGGTTTAAAAAAGGAAAACATGTGTGTGAATTTTTATATTTTTTTATTATATATTTTATCCCTTAGAATAAAAAACCGAATTTTAATATTGGAAAATTTCCGCGAAATTTGTGGTGACATTTTTACGGGATAATTCTTTTTGATATTAATCACCGAAAAAAGAAGAAAATCGTTTATATAAGAAGAGATTGAGCAAAATGTTTTATATAGGCATTAGTAAGTTTGTAGAAATTTCCCTTTACTGCTTTTATGGAAGTGTATTCGTGCGTATGATTTCACGTTTTTATCGTAAATTTTCCTTTTCTGGGGTAATAACAATAAAATGCATTTCTAGTGAAGTTTTTAAGGAAAATAAATGGAAAAAAATGCATTAAGTACTAAAAATATATTAATTTTACAAAAGTTATTATTTTTATATTGATTTAATATACCATGTTCAGCTGGTTCCTTCGTTTTGAAGGAACTACACTAAAACTAAATTAAATAAAAAAGGAATAGATGTTGCCGATGTGACAGTTGACTTTCTTAATGACGTATGGAACATTTGTGTACACTCTACATTAATATGGAAATAGCATTAATGTGAACTAAAAAAAATATGTAATTTTTCTTAAATAAATAAACATTCTGAAATTCATTCAAATGACCTTTGATATTATTTTTTATCTGTAGAAATTCCCTTATTGTTTTGAAATATTCTGGAATATATATGTTTTACTTTTAAACATCGTATTTCTAAGTTGAATTTAAGAATTCGTTGAAATTACTTTTTTTAGTTTTACTTCTTTCATTCCAACTAGATTAATATTTTATTTATAGGTCAGTGGGCAATACAAATTTCGAAAGAATATTTTTGTCAAAACTTTTTATAATTTCTTAGCTTTTAAATCATATTTTTTTTTTCTATTTTCTCAATCACCAAAACTGATGATTCAGATAATGATTACGATTATCATCTTGTATTAAAGGCGCCCTCTTTTCTAAAACCACTTATAGAGAAATTTGTAATTTTTCTTCAAAAAAATCTCATATAATGTAAAACTTATTGTATTACGAGCTGAATCATAAACATTTGTGTTCGTTGATGTTTTGTTGCAAGTAACTACTACTTGTACAACAATAACTACTGTTGCCGTTGTTATTAAACTTATTATTGTTGGTTGTTGCAAGATAACATTTCCTTTAGCAATTATGTTTAAGCTACATTTTTATTATGAGTTTTTTTCTTTTGTAAGATATTTACAAACATTTTAAGGGAATATTAAGTTTTTTATACAACTGGAAAGTGGGATTTTAAAAAACGGCAATAACTAATTTTGTCATAAGTTTTTTTTTTTATTACTTTCTCTGCACCTGTGTTTTTCTAATAGATGTTTACGCGAGCAATTTTTTAATTCATAGGATTTATCCCACAATAATCTATTTCATATTGAGCATACAATTGCAGGGTGTTTGATGATCAGCTTAACCATTCACACCACTTATTATTATCACTATTATTGCCTTAGTTGTTATTGTTGTTCGTTGTGTTCATTTAGGCATTCCTTCTAAAAGTTTTTATGGCAAACAATCATGGCGATCATGATTTGTTTTTTTTTTTTTTCAGTTCACATTTTAGACTTGTAGCCATTGAGTCAGACAACAGCAGCAACAACAATAACATATAATCATAATATAACAACAAAAATAATAATAACAAGTTACATTGCAGGCCATAAGAAACGTGTACAAAATATAATCATACTAATAACCGAAGGAGAATAAAGATGAAGTTAAAGTTGCAACAAACAGCAATAATAATAATAACAATAATAACAACAACAGAAAAAATACAACAAAAAATATATAAAAACACCAATAGCAATTTTTAGTACAAAATTAACTTAATTTTTTCATACTTTTTTCTGCTATTCATTTCAGATCGTTTTTGACCGTGAAACTGCCAATTTCATTTATGGTGTTTTGGGTAAGTAGAAATCACATTTAATGCCAACACATCCATCTATACATCTTTGTATTTGTAGCATTTGTATCTTTATATACATATGTATCTATGTATGTCTGTATATATTGCATACTTTTTGTATCTTTTGTATTTTTATTATATTGTTATAATTTTCAGTTTCCTTTTTAAGCATCTCTTAAGTTTAAACTTTGTATCAATAAATATATATATATATGTGTGTGTGTGTTTTTACAGCAAATTTCTTGTTACTATTGTTGTTGTTTTAGTTTATGTTATTTCTTTTCACATGTTGATGTTGATGATGATTTTTGCGCCACGCCTCAAATGATTTCAAAATCATTTTTCATCTGAATTACATTTTAAATTGAAAATGTATATAAGAGATTTTTTTTAGTGTTTTACTTTTTCCCTATAGCTCTTCAATGCATTCATATCTGTTCATTTCAATTTTATAATCCGCTGTAGGCTTTAATGTTGTCATTAAAAATAAAATGTTGTGCATTGTTTTTATAAAATCCTTGAATTTAGGAAGTTTTTCTTTTTGTCAATATAATAGTCAGTTTTTTTTAGGTTTATCTCCGAAAACCCAATATTTCTAAAACGATTACGTATCTAATATCGTATATTTAACTAAATACCCCAAATAGATGTCACATAAACTTGAAGTTTTAATGCAAGTGAGAACTAATGTTTTATTACCCATGCCTAACATAATGAAGCTAAAAAAAACTAAATCTATTCAATATAGATTCCAAAAAAAAAAAAAAAATTCGACTCAAAATTGCTATTTTAAAAAAACATTACATTATCGATTGATATTAAGGTTGCGGATTAAACTGGTCATCGTCCATATTATGGTTTATAAATTATATTTTCTGGTTATTATGGTTATTATGGACCTCTAACTGGAACATTTTGTCAAAAAATAACAAAATTTAAGGATTAATAACTTTTATGTGCATAATCCGATTTTAACAAAATCGATGTCAATGAAACGGAAAAAAATTCTTTAATACCTATGATACACTAGCAAACTATTTTTAACAAATATTCGTCAAATGTGAACCTAGTTTAAAGTGTGATATGTATTCGAAAGAAGTCTTAGAAGTAACAAAAGATTTTGTTATAAATTATGACAAAAAAGTTTCGATATCTTTATACTTATTCTAATGATTTTTTTGTTTTAGAAGATATTATGATTTAGTAAGCATTTTATTATTTCCATAGTATGTTATTGCTTCTCAATATGGAAATTGTTATTAGATTCCTTTTAATTTTTTAAATATGATTTCTACTGATTTAAATTTATTGCATTCTTCCACGTATTTTCACGTAAGTTCAAAAAACATTTTCTTAACTTATTGTATTTGTTCAAACAAATTAAAACTCATAAATAAATAATCAGATGTATTGAATTTAATCCCCTAATGACATTAGTTCCTCCCACCATTCAATATTTCACTTAAAACCCTTGTCAGTTAAAAGTCATTAGACGAGTGTGATACTTAACTGGAGCTAACTACTTTACCAAAGATGTTGATCATTTTTTGTTTTCTATTGTTTTAGTTTGTTCGGTTTGTACAAAGTTTTCCCTAATTTCTTTGTTTTAAATTTGTTTGTTTTTTTTTTTCTTCCAAATTAGTTAAATCCTTTTCTTGTCCTTTTGTTATTTTATGGTTGTATGAATGTTGTTAGAATTTGAATGATTTGTGTTGTTTTGTTTTCATGTGTTTTTTTTTTTTTTTCTTTCATTAAGTTTCCTTAACATTCCGCACACGCATTTAATGGAGTATATTTTTCTCATTATTTTAATGCAGTCATGCGTCAAGGTGGTACTAATTTCCTTAAATATACACTTCAGTTCAGTTCATTTCAATTCAATTGTATAAAAGTGTTAACGAAACAAAAAAATAATAATAAAAATAATTTCTTATTTGTTATTGTCTTGTTTATTTTTTGTAATCTTAAAGAGATATTTAATGTTTATTAAATAAGTAAGATATTCAAATTATTAAAATTTATAAGACAAGTCAAATAAGATATAAGGTTTATGTAATTGCTAACATGTTCTTTTAGCCTTAAAGTAGACTTTAAAATAACTTTTAAAGTTGTCTTAGTGCACAACATTATCTAACTAAAGTTTATAATTAACTTTGAACTTTCGTTTTGTATAGCTTATTATAATAAGTTGTATATAACTTTCTATAATTTATTTTAGCACTCTCACAAAAATAAATATATGTTTGGAATTTTTCCCCTCGAAACGAAAGTTTTCTTATAAGCGGAAATAGTTTGGTGATTGCAGCGGATACAATGGATTTATTGGTACTAGAAAAACTGTATAAATTTATCTTTATTTTGAACTCAAACCACATATAGAATGATAGTGTTAAGCTATTAAATTATTCCTGAATTTAAAACCATTGCATTTTTTACTCCCCTACTTAAGTTTCCCTTAAACCACCTATTATCTCAAACTATAGCTTTCGTTTTTTTTTTTTTTTTTANNCAGACCCCAATAAAATTTGAAGAAGAACCGTGTTTATAATAATAACAACAACAACTATAACAAAAAATGCAACAACCAACATTTGCATTAAAAACCGCAAAAAATTAACGATGGTGGTCAATAGCAGCATGAATGCATTAGGGTGGCCCCAAAATGAAAAAATATAGATGTTGCCAGCTCAAATGCAAATTTACTTCATTCTAAGATAGTGCTTCTCGAAGTTTTTTTCCTGAAGTGTCCAATAAACCAAGAAACGAGTATCATAAATGATATCTAGGGCTGATACATTTATGCAAATGCATGTTTTTAGTTTGACACTAAAAATCAATGTAAACCATTTATTTTTGCGAGTTGATTTTTGCGATTTGTAAAAAAATGCCTGCAATTTATTAAAGCATATTTTTAGAAAAATGCATAATATAGCATATCTTAATATTTACATATTAAATATTTTATGATAATTATGTATTTTTTAATTTTTAATTTTTATACCCTCCATCACCATAGGTTTTTGAGGTATTATGCGTTTGTGCTGATGTTTGCAATAATTATCCAATACCCACCTTAAATTTCTAACCATATCCGTCCGTCTGGCTTGCTGGTTGTCCATGCAAACCCTACGCACAAAGAACAGGACGCAAGATTTAATATGATTCAATGAAAGCTGATGCATTAAATTTGCAAATAAAGGTCTCAAAAACCATTTTATATCTCGGATCATATTTTTGGATTTATATCTAATTGAATTAATAAATTTA
>MINK01173791.1:2461-19708 GCA_001735545.1 Phormia regina | reverse complement strand
TCGTGATCTCAAAATGTTGACATGACAAGTGTTTTTGTAATTTGATTGAAAAACATAAAAATTTTGAAAATATTAGGGTTAAATATGAGGTTTGCAATGAAAATGTTGGTTAAAAGAAATATGACAAAAATAAAATGTTGAAAAACAGATTTTATACACTGAAAAAAGTATTTTTAATAAATGTGGTACATTCAATGAAATTCATTATTATTATTTTTTTTTTTTAAATTAAGGTGCAAATTCATAGTTCCAATTAAATGATTCATTAGAATTCTATTAAAAATTTAATACTATTATGAACATTATTTGTGAACAAGATTATTTACTTAGTTAATTGAATTAATGTATTGGTACATTGATTTTGTTTATTCAATGTAACATGGTTTGAATTAAGACGAAGCATTATACAATGAACAAAATTATTGAACCAATGAAATATTTCATTAAATTATGTTAAAATAAATGTATTCTAACGGGAAATAAAGTACACAAAAACAAATAAATGTATCTCTTAACAAGAAATGATGCGTTTTTAATAAAAGCTAAAAAAATCATTAGAAAGTTAATAAGTTGTAAAGCATGGACATTCGAATTATATATATAAATATAAATTTATTCTCCCATGAGAAATCGAGCAGCAGAATTGATTACATTAAATTAAATGAATTACCCAAAAGCAGGAATTAGAGACTTGCCTTCTTATGTATGTTAATGGTTTTAAACGGCTTATAAAATTATATATTTAACTTATATTTATGTAGATAAAACAATTAAGATGCATAACATATTATAAGCCTCAATTACTAGGGTTTCGAAAAAAAATCGTGAATTCAAAAACCAATATTTTATAAATATATAAAATAATTTAATTTAATTTAATTCTTTATAAAATTATATTACAGACTGATAAAGATTTACAACCGTATTTACTAAAACTTAACAAAGATTTAGTAATGATTTTTAAGCAAAATACCTTAAAGTTGTATTCAAAAACGATGATTTGCTTATTAAACCTTTGGTAAGCCACATTTAACTTCAAATATTTTAATATTGCTTCGACCGTACTTTATGTCTGTTACATTTCATAAATTTTTGACAAAATGTCATATTTTTAAATGTCCGGATGAACTTTATTGAAAAATTAAAAATGTGTCAGTATAGCTATTTAAAAACGTATTAAATGAATTCCGGAAGAGGATAATAATTTCTGTAATTATTTATAATCTATAAGCATATCTTCAAATATTTTATATTCAAATCATAAACATAAAAAGGAAAAAGTAAATTCTAGGTTCTTTTGAATAAAATATCAACGTTCCGGACACAATCGCATATATCGAAAATTTTCATTGTTTTATGTTACCACGTAATTACAAATAGAACATTAATGTATACACTGAACCAAAAAGGTACATAAATACAATGAAAAATTTAATTGTTACAATGAGTTTGTGTACTAATTTTGACCCTATATACAGAATTATTAAAACTATGTATTAGCATACATTAATATTAAAATTCAATGTAAAAGTTCATTGATAAAATTTTAATCAATGAATGCGTTCATTTAATAAAATAAATAATTCCAATGAACAGTACATTGATTTCAATGAGCGATTGTTTTGTCTTTACATTGAAAATAATTCTTCGGCAGATTGGATTTTTATTTTATATTAAATAAAATTATTTAATTGTACCATATTGACAAGCATATCATGACGATCACCAGTAGTAATATAGTTTTATAAAGAATGAAGTTAAAATATTATATATATTTATGAATACTTACGAATGTAATCCTCTTGATTTTTTAATTCACGATATTTTTCGAAACTCTCTGAAAACTGCTCTCCATTTTAATTGTTTTATCTACACAAATATAAGTTAAATATAAATTTTAAAAACTGTTTTAAAGTCATTAACATTATTATACTTACACTCTAATAAATTTTTATGTAATTTTACTCTATTTATAGTAGGTAACTTGACTCCTATTATAATAAGGGTAAATATACTCCTTAAAGTTTTTAAACATTTTGTATCTAGAAAAAGTAGTTTATAAAAATATGAATTTTATATAAATTTACAATTTTTTTTTTGTTTAAAAATACACACATAGTATGGATAAGTACAAGGCAAATATGTATATGAACATTCATGTTTATTAAATAAAAAATTCGAATTTGCCTTAAAAAATTTACAAAAATGAGATTTGGTAGCAATAAACAATGAGATGAGAAAGAAATTGCATTATATATAAGTTTTTAAGTTTTTATACAATCAAAGATCCCACTATTACCAGTCACTTATAAATGCTCTCAAGAATAAACTGTGATATAGTAGAATGCTTCTTAAATATTCTGTGATCTGCTTTCAGTAACATCAATCAATCTATACAATAAAATAACAAAAAATTAAAATATGTGAGGAATCTAAAATCTCAATATATATTACCGTAATTTGAACTGTTTAACGGATTATTATAATTATATTTCAACATATTTGGACTAAAAGTTATGCATCAATATATTTTCAAAGGAGCAACAAATTGTCTAATTATCCTCACACGATTCAATCTCAATAAACAATCATTTGTTTTTCAACACTTTTCGAACACATTTGGTTAAATAATTTGCACGATGAGCTATTTTTATTATTATTATATAATATTGTTATTATTAATAATTAAAAATATTATTATTATTATTATTATTATTATTATTATTATTATTATTATTGTTGTTACTATTTTTTTGGTAGAAAAATATTATTATATTTTTTATTTTATTTTTATAAAAAAAAAAAAAAAATATTGACAGTTTCTATATTTCCTGCTGTAAATTAGTATTATTACACACATTTTGTTTAAAATATAGAATTTCATAATAAACATGTTTACAAACATTCAAAATACTATATTTTCTGTAAGTAGTTTTGCTGATTAAAATATGCAATTCAGTTTAGAGAACATATTGTGCCTAAGTATCCACATTTTCTGTAATTTTACTTAAAGTAATAGTAGTAATTTTAAATGTATTCTTTAGAGTGAACATGTTAAGAAGGAAAATCTTCAAATTCCTAAAAACATAAAAACACACTGTTTTGTTCTTGTTTTCATTTCAGTTCATTTTTATTTTAACATATCTTAATGAAATATTTAATTGTTTCAATAATTTTGTTCATTGTGTAATGCTTCTTCTTAATTAAAACAATGTATTAGTACATTGAATAAACCAATTCAATGTACTTATACATTAAATCAATTAACTAATTAACTTATCTTATTAAGAAATAAATTTAAGTACTGATTAATTTTTTCATTGAATTTTATTGAATCTTTTCATTGGAACTATGAATTCTTACATCCATTTAATAAATTCTTGGAAAAAATTAATGAATTTCATTTAATGTACTGCATTCATTAAAAATACTTTTTTCAGTGCAACTGTAGTGGTCAAATTGACAATTGGGGTATCGAATTTTTGATAACGTGCATTTAAAAGTTTTTAATATATAATAAATAGAAAACATAGAATTCGATACCCTTTAGTAGTGACAACTTAAAACCAATTAGTATCAATTTTCGTTAATGATCGGCAGTTTCACCTTTAATACTAAATGCTATCGTTTCCAACACTTGTGAGATAGATTTTTCTCTGTGTGTAGATATAGTTTATGAAGCAGTCTAATATTCATACACTTAAAAACACAAATAAAGCCTGAATGTTTTCCACTGCATTTAATATCATTTAGTTTTTTTATTTCATTGGAACCATAGAAATCATCATGCATTTTCTTTTTTAATTACATTGGTATGTATTTATTTTGAACTAATACTACTACTACTATTAATTAATATTTAACTATGGCGTTAAAAACATATAGCATATTATTTCATAGCCATTTTTGTTTCTTCTTTTCAGAATATATTTATATTTATTTGCATTATAGAACATGCAATGTAAACATAATATTTATACACCTTCTTCTCAGAATACTTGACTCGTGTTCCACCTTATGTGGAAAAAAATCTTGATATCACTACAAAGAAACAAACTTAATAATCTAGATAAGAAAAGCTTAAATCAGCTTAATTTAATGCAAGACAAACAATGCAAAACAAAAACGGATTTAACATGTAAATACAATGAATCAGATTAAAAAAGAAAAACAAAACAAAAATAATAATATTAACAATAAAATTTAAGTTTAAAATGATATGAGAAGATTAATTGTATTATTGGCCAATCAAAATTATTGTTAAAGTTAATTTTAATTTTTAACAAAGAATTTAAATAAATTATTTAATACCAGTTTAATCTAAAGTTTTCTATCAAATTAATAAATCCAACAAATAAATAAATAAATGTACTTCTAATAACCAGTTATTTTAAATTTAAAGAAAACTTTTTCCGTACCTTAAATCACAGCCATAAAGAAAGAAAAGAAGATGTAGAGGAGAGATGACGATGACTTTGTAGTATGAAAAAAAATTATAAACTTTGATTGACAAGCCAAGATATTTCAACTAACAATCAGACGTCCAACAGAGGGTATGTCACCTAAAAATATAAATGCTTGTCGTTTTGAACCCAAATGTCTGTCTTCTTTATGCGACTGTCTAATAAGAATTAGGGTCGTACTTAATTGTTTGTATTTTTATACCCTACACCACCATAGGTGGTTGGAAACATTTTAACGCAAATAAAACATTTTCCTACCTCCACCGTTCGACTCAGAATAACTTTCTGAGTAATTTGATGAAATTCGGTACATATGATTTTTTTGGCCTAATGACGAAGCCTATTGGTTTTGGCCATGATAGCCCCCATACAAATGTTATCCCGGAATAGAGTTTTAAAACTCAAAATTACCTTTAAAATATTTTAATGCGATTTAACACAAATAAGTTTTATATAAGCATAAATCCGTGTTCCAAATTTCACGAAGATCGGTCCACAATTGACTATAGCTTCCATATAAAACCCTCTTTCAAAAATTTCTTTAACGTGCATAAATCCCATAAAAAATGTTAATATCAATTTAATATTCGACACAAATAACATTTTTATAAGTATAAATTACAGTGCAAAATTTCATAATTATTGGTCCACAATTGACCATAGCACCCATATAAGGCCTAATTTCGGGAATCACTCAAAAGTGCATAAATACATGTGAATCATAGTATCGACATAATATTCTGTATAAATATTTTTTCACTTAATACAAGTATAGGTCCATAAGAGGCTCCTTCACGAATTTTGTATACATAGGCAATGGTGTAGTGTCCAATATGGTCGGGCTTTACCAACTATACGCTTTTCTCTCGTTTTTAAAGTAGTATTGAGCGAAACGCTTCTTTGGAAATAATTCTGTAACTATTGAACCATTAGAAGTATCTCAATAAAATTTCTTATGTTCAGTGCTGAAGTATTTATGATTAGTATAGTATTCCTAGCGAATCAGAAGGGAAATGAGTGGCCCTCCCAAGTTGGTCATCTGGGGTACGTAATTACTTGAAAAATGCCAAAAATTAGTTTATAATATGACGGCAATATATATACTTACATATGTAGGTTATGTCTTTTAGTTTAAGAGATATTCGGGGCGAAATAAATTTTATCTCAGTTTTTTTCACATAGTGGAGTTAATATTGTCCCTTAAATTTCAGTATAATATTTATAAACTTGCCTTAAATTTAGAGAATTAAAAATAATAAATGAAAATACCCAAAATTCCAATCCGTATTGAAAAAAAAATCTATATTTTTCATTAAAATGGCCACCCTGTAGTTATAAGGGGCCTTTGTCTGAAAATACTTTTTAGGTCTATACTTTACATATATATCTATATAAATAATAATAGTAATAATTTTAAGTATATCCCAGCATTGCAATTTGTGAACACAACAAAAAATTTTTTTTTTCCAAAAATGGGAAAATTTTTGTGGGCAGACTTTTGCTCCAAACTCCTCCAGATTTACTTAACAAGCATTTACCTTAAGATGTCTTTTAAAAGCATTAAAAAAATTAAAAATCCAAAACAAAAAATCAAATTTTATTAGTGAATAAATATTGCCACCTTTTTGACAAAAAAAAAAAAATATTTCATCAAAATTCTTAAACTGACATTTAAGGACTTTATAATAAGTAGTAGTACCCTAATACAAAAAGATTCACATTTGCATACACTTAAATACGTAAATATACAAATAGTATCTAGATTTCATTCTAAATACATTAGTATGAGTATATATGTATATGTATGTACAATGTTGTTGTTGTTCTTTTTTTTTGCCATTCGTGACTGTGTGATTATGACATTTCATAATTTCTTTCTTCTCAAAGAAGCATCTTCTTAACATTTTGAACCCGTTGTAGTGACTGTTGCTGTTGTTGTTGTTGTTGTTATTATTATTGCCATTATTATTAGTGTGTACGATTGTTTTTAGTATTTAAAAAAATTTTTCAGATAATTTTGTCAATTTTGTGCAGTCAAGTTGTCACTTGTCAAGTGTACGCGTAAAATACAATGAATTGGCTTTGAATCACTAAAAATAAACTAAACTAAAACTGAAATCTAAGTAAAAAAAATACACAAACACACATACACACAGAAACACCAGAATAAGAACAAATACAGAAAAAAACGTGCATACTTTTTGCAAATTTGATAAATATCTTAAAAGGAAATATTTTTAGCATTAAGTGCAGAAAAAAAACTCAAATGAAATGAAATATTTGCAAATATTTTAGAATCAATTCAAAGTGACATTTGAAATTATTATTTAATTTAGCTGGTTTTTCGTCAGTCCCATATTCTTAATATAAGAACAGTGGTATTCGTTGGGGAAAGCAATTAAATAAAGAGTGATTCTACATCATTAAATAAAGAGTGATTCCACATCAAATCGAACAGCAATCGGATTTAAGTTCTTCGATTTCAACTTCTTCATGATCAATGCTTGTACCATTGAAAATATTTCCAAAAACATTAAATTTCCGAACTTTGTTTCTTTTCGGTCTGAAAAAATATAACGGTTTAAAGGGAAACAATTTTAAAATTTTTAGAAATTTTGAAATAATTATTTAACTTCTAATAACTTTTTAACTATAAACAAAAGATCTCTTGTTGCTGCTTCATATAAAAGACAAAGATATTACCTTCATAACGATATATACAAAGTTCAAAAGTTCAAAGGTCAAAGTTGGATATAAAAAAATTCATAATATAATTTTTCGTTAATGTCGAAGGCGGCTCCCCGAATCGAACCCTTGCTTATCTAATGTAAGTTGTTTTATAGTCTTCAACGCTAACCACTCAGCCACTGATTGTTATTTCGCGGGAAGCATGTTATAAAGTGACTCTCAACTGCTAAATAGTGAGTGTGTTTGTATCAAGTAGTTCTCAGTTGGACCTTTGGTGACGAGTTAGATGTCAATTGCAATTAGCATAAATTTCCCTAAGCTATAGGAAATAAAACGTTAGGAAATAAGAAATAATATATACTAATTTATTTTGGTCTGAAAGTTCAAAGGTCAAATTTAGAAATAATAAACAAATTTACAAAAAATAAACAAATATATCTTAGAAAACGATATCTTTAAAATGCTAAAAAATATTTAAAATATTAATAAAACTCTTCTTTATACCTGAGCAAACTTTCAATATAATTTTTATAAATATTTATATTTTAAAAATTTAATATGTAAAAAGAATGTGTGTTTTCAGAGTATTTTGCTTCATAATCCCGAAACCTAAAGAGCCTCCAACTTGAAATATGGCACTAGTATAGAGAGAAGTTATATTTTCAATATGTCTATTTGTTAAGAGTTTCAAAACACCATTTTTAGATATTAAACTTTAATCTTTATAGTAACGATTTTGACCTTTGAACTTTCGAAGTATATAAATGTTTTACTTGTCGTCAAATCAATGTTTTTTTTATTAAATAAAAAATTTACAATAAAATATACATTAATACACTAAGCTCAATACCATTTAAAAACATATTTTTTGTAGTGAATACCCTTATTATTTAACTATTTCATACAAGTATAAATCTATAAGTTATTTCACACCAACAAAACAAAAACTAAAAGAATAAAATTGTAGAGTAATTTACGAAATTCCATTTACCATATCAACAAATTATTGAATGCATTGCTGTTGTTTTTGCAAGCAAAACTTCCTACCAAACAACAAGTTTAATTAATTACAAGATACGCTTTATTAACTGCTGCTGCAACAGCCACCACATACTATGATTATCATACTGACATACAGATACTATGATCTCTACAGTGCTCGATGGTAAAGTCAGGCAGACATGTAATGATTAAGTAACCAAAAAGTCAGTCAAGTGAATTGAGTTTGTGTCTCACCATCACTAGTCTATACATATGTATATATACGATTACTCTCATACATGCCAATAAAAACGAAAAAAAAACAAAAAATAATATATTCAATGCTACTACTACCATTTATGATCATGATTACTGATTATTTTTGAAAAAAAAAAAGAAACTAAAACTTAAAAGAACACAATGATACTGGTCCATTTTTATATGAGTATAAGCATTTTATACTTTCCAATGGATGACATGACAGATGAAGCAAACAATCATGCTCACAGCCAGACACTAACTTCATCAATATCTCATGCTCCTTAACATAGTAAGTAAGCAAGTACATACTTATGAGCAGCTCTAAATGAAGAACATAAATTGCATCTTACGCATAATCTGTACATGAGTGTACTTGTTGCCTGCGTCCAACAAACCATTCAACCATTATAACATCCATCCAGTCATCCATTCAACCACCAATCCCCCATCCAATAAGCCAACCAACAAACACACACACCAACCAACTAACGTTCCCAAACGAAAAGCAAAAGAAACGAAAACGATTTTTTTTTTGTTTAACTTGTAACATTCTTTTGTACTGGCATTTCAATAATAATTTTTTATGACAAGCAACTTGACTTCCAGATCAGTAACAATTTTAAATTGTTTATTTGTTTTGTTTGACTGGCTTGTTTGACTCATGACTATACATAATTTACATATATGCGTACATACATACATGCATAGATACATTTACGCATACTCACTAATACCATTAACTAAAGTATTACTGAGATTACACTATAGCCTTTATATACAACAAACAATGATCCCATAAAGTATATATTTTCTGGGTCTTGTTTAGATTCTGAGTTGATATAATTATGTCTGTCAGTCTGTCCATCTATCTGTCTGTTGAAATCATTATGGGATTCAAATGGGACAACCTATCTTAAATATTTATTTTATAGAAGGTTTGTTTGGTATTGAATATGGATAAAATCGGTTAATAAATAAAAAAGCTATGGTCTAAATACTAGAAACACAGGGTATGCATTGTAGCTTTATTTTCATACCTTTCTGTAAATATCTCTTAAACAAAAGCATGTATGATAACAAAAAAATTTTGTAAAGATAGTTCGAGGGTCGTTAAGCCAAACATGGGCGTAATTAGGACACTTAAAAAGCCACCTAACATATAATAAAAAATCTGGAAATTTAATAATTTCAAAAATTAAAAATCGGTTGAATTTTTTCCAAAAGTAATCACACATTATTGCTCATAACATCTAAAATATACTTGGTACAATTCTTATTTTTAATTAATTTAATAAAAAAGACATATTAACTTTAAAACGACAAATAAAAGAGTTATATAATTCGAAAGTTCAAAGGTCAAAATCTGTAATATAAAGATTTAAGCTTAATATTTCTTTTGGTTTAGGAGTTATGAAGCAAAATACCGTAATATTTCAATATAAAATTTGAAATTTTTACAAAAATTATTTTGAAATATTTTTTTATCTGTGAGCACATATTTCCGGCAAAAAAGAACATCCAAAGAAGTTAATAAGATCCAGAACTTGTGATCCAGAAGTAGTGCAAATTCGGATCATTTCNNATCATTTCCAATGAATTTAACATAGGCTTTTCATAGGAAGATGTTCTCTTTTTTGATACTTATTCAATGAATGTGAAGTCATGTCCACGATATACATTTTTAATTACATCTTTTGATGTTGTTTTTATTACTTTTTAAGATCCAGAAAATATATATCTATTGATACTTTGGAAGTAGTGAAAATAAACATTCTTAAAAATTACTTCTGTTTATTTTTGCTGGTTTTAAACAAATTAATTATATAAACAAAATTTGACTTCAATTTATACTTTGTTTCACAACTTTTAAACTAAAGGAGTGAACAAAATGAAATTTTTCACAAGTATAAAGAAGAGTTTTATTATTTTTATTATCATTTTATTATCCTTTTTGTCAACAACATATATATTTTTTTTAAATATTAATAATACCGGTTTTTATGATATAATAGTTCGAAAAAATTATATCCAATTTAGACCTTTGAACTTTTGTTATAAAAAACTTTGTATATATCGTTATGAAGGCAATATCTTTATTTTTAATATGAAGCAACAACTAGAGATCTACAATTTATAGCTAAGAAGTTATTAGAAGTTAAATAATTATTAATGTGTTAAATTTTTAAAATTTTTTCGTTTTTTAAAACACCATATTTTCGGATCGAAAAAAAACATGGTCAGGGTCTGATATTTTATGTTTTCAGAAACATTTCCAATGGTCAATGTTCCAGTGGTCAAAGTTTGTTGTAAATTTTACTGAAATCAAATTCTATAGCTGTCCTTTTTGATATGAAATAGTGTACAGATCATGAAGATCAATACACTATATTACGAGTGTCAATTGACGAAATAATCCTGACATTTCAAAAGAATTTATACAAATATCGATAGAAAACATTAGAAATTCAATAAGCAAATAAAAGATATTCTTATTACACGAATAAATAAGTTCTGTCACTTCATGTGAAATTACACATATCTTGTGTAATTTTTACATTAATGTGTAGTCACATTTACTCGCATAGCGTATAAGTGATTATCGGTTAACAGCATGTATATGATACCAAAATGAATCTAATTCTCTTTCCTCCATCAAATTCTTTATTTTGTAAAAAAATGATCATGTAAATTGTTGTTTTTGTTCTTCAAAAATTTGTATGAAAATTTTTCTAAAGTGTGGTGAAAGAATTTAGAAAATGAAGGGGTAATTTCCCTGCAGTATATATCAACATATGTAGGCTGGGAAGGATTTTAAAAAATTAAGCTTAAAATATTTTAAATTTGTTTTTAAATTTGAGCTGGTACACATAGCTTATAATTTTTAATAATAATAATAATAATCCTTTATTAAAAATGTCAATTCCTATTCATTAGTATTCCTATTGCTTTTTTACTTTTTATCTCTTTAACTCGTACAACTAGTATTCAATGTATCAGCTTTATATCTGTAATGTATCTCCGTTAGTCAAAAAATGTTTTTTATTATATGGCGTCTGTTTGGTTGGTTAGTTGGTTGTTGGTGTATTATATTGAAATATCAGTAGGATGACATCTTCTGATATGGGTAATGTAGTAATGACACTTTTGAGTTAAAAAAATTACAATTACAACAACAAAATAATCTAAAGAAAAAGTTTTTATTACCGCATTTAAAATTATCCAGATGCAAAAGATAAATCAACTAAAAAAGAAAAACTTATACTCGAACATGACTAAAGTACAAGTACAAAAAAAAAAAAAAACATTATTTTATTTATCAAAAGTGAAAGTCAGAATTAAAGTTTGGAATAGTAGTGACACCTTGAAATTTTTATAATAATTTTTTTCAGAAGTTTTTAAATTTTTTTTTAAAATATTTGAATGTTAAAACGATTAACTTGTTATTAGTTGTTATTGTTGTTTTTTTAATTTGATAAATATTTGCAAATATGAATAATTAATCTTTGTATATGAATAAAACTTAAATGCAAGCTATCATAATGTTTATAGTTTATGCAAATTATAATTTATATTTATTAAATAATATCTAGTTATTATTTAAACTTGAAATATTTACAACAATTGTTTCACACAAAGTCATATATCATTATTTTCAACATAAAAAGTATAAGTTTAAGTTAATAAAGACCATCCCCTTTTAAAGAGATATCAATTCATAATGAATTTAAAATTTTGGCGCCATATAATACATCAAAACGAATATTGGACAGGAATAACTGTATTAAATAAGTTTCTTATCAAAATTTTTATGTGTTTTGTAAAATGGGGTATTTATTTTGTTAAATTTATAATTAAAATAATTTAGTTATTTGTTTAAAATTAATGAGATTTTATCGAAAAACGGACTTTCTTACTTGCACTTAACATAAACATTTTTGGAATTAATAAAAATAATAAATATTATGAATAGACAAAGTTGTAAATTAGAGAAAATATAATACGAAATATATAAATATATCGTTAATAATGAATCCACTCTATATCCATCTTTTTTGTTTAATTTGATCTTTTTCCTCGTATGTTTAAGGAAGTTGTTAAATTAGAATATGTATTTCATGTGTCAGGAATGGCGATATAAAAAAAATAAAAACTACAAATGAATACATATTTAATTTCTAATAACTTTCTACTATAATATGGTTGTTTGCATTTAATGACAGACGGTATATAACAGTTTTTCTTCATCAAAATTCACAGGTGGCAGTTGATAGCTGATATTATATTTTCTTGTAAAGTTTTAAATTTGTTCCGTTTTTAAACCGTGTATTCGGATGGAACAAATTGAGTCTGAAATTTCATGTTTATCACAAAGACTTCTAATAGGTCAATTCTTGTTGTAAATTTGATTCGAATGCGAATATCATGTCGACGTTTTGAGCATGGAAATAATTTATATATATAAATTCATATATAGGAACGTTTGTTTTAGAGTTTCTGGGTTTTGTAATATTTCATTGCTATTATGATTACAATCAAAGAAATATATAATTTTTATTATTAATACATTACTTATGCACACTTGAACCTTTTATGATAACTGTTCATAGACATTTAAATAGCATATTTATTAATTTTACTTTTTAGGGACAAATTTTTGGAAATACTTTTAGGGTTCTTAATCTTTTTTATAAAGAACCAATATCTCTTCACTGGTCCTAGCTTCATATAATTTTATGAGATTTTACCTTTCTTTATAGAAAAACTGTGTTATTGTTTTGGTATACTCCCAAAGATTTCTTAAATATAGGGACATGATGACCAATGGGTCAAAATTACGTGCAACCATTAGCTGCCTTATGCATAGGAAGTTGGCTTTTTTGCAAAGATTATTTTATGAATATTCGGTAGCTTGTAGGTAAGTTCGACAGCCAATATTTGATCAAAATGACGGTAAACACTATATAAAAAATTTGCTAACTTCTCCATTTTTAATTGAAAAATATTTTACTATTATTATTTATAGCTAACATTTAACTGAATCATGTTTGAATGCTATGTTTTTTTTAAAATCATCTTGGCAAGATCGAACAATTCCAAACCATGTGGTCACGCATTTTGGTCAAATATTTGATAAATGTGAAATAGCTTTAGAAGCTGTCTATAAACAATAAAATTTTCTTGTTTTTTTTTTCGCAACAGATTAAAGGCTTTTCATCATCCAGTATTTTTTTTTTTTTTATTAAATTTTGTTGATTTTGTGGTCCTAAAAGTCCTTAGCAATATAAAAGTTCACCAAACTGTAAAAGTTCTAACCAGTACATTTATTTCATCGTCAATTATTACAACTGAAATTTTGATATAAATTTATTTTCGTGGCCTTTTTGGCTTTTAAATTTTTCAGCATTTCTGGTATGGAAATTTTTTTGAAGACTTTATATGTTTTCAACTGGGAAGCATTAAAGAATAACTAGATTACAAAATTATTATAGTATTGAATGTCCGAAATAAAAGTTTAATGTGTGTGAAGATTTTTTTTTACACGTGCATTTATTACATAATTTTGAAGAAAAATTAGTTAAAAGTTGTTAAAAATAAAATTCTTGTATGAAGGGTATATATAGGTTTGTCATTCGGTTTGTAATTTCCACAATTTTCGTCGTTGATATTTCCGGCAATTTAGAATTATAACAATTACGCCAAGTGTGACCGTCCGTGTGTGGTTTGATGGCGTTTATAAAGCCCACCCATAACTGAACATAATACAATGATATATAACCCAACGATCGCAAATCAGTGTTCGAGAATTTTGCTATTATCAGCAGATCGGTTACAAATGGCAAAGATATGCAGTCTGGGCACATTTTTTTCTAATTTTTTGTGCTAATAGAATGAGATAATCTGAGATATCGGGCAAACGTTTTTGTTTTTTGTTTAAACTACAGACTTTTTATTTTTTATACAAACTATGTTTTATTTGTCGCATATATTTCGTATTTTTGAAAGCATTGCTAAGACCGTTTATTATTCAGAAAGTACATCTGGGGTGCCTAATTAAGAAAGTGCTTGTGGGATATAGATGAAGTTATTTTTATAATTTATTTATGGTGAAAGATGTGTTGTTTTTATTAATTTTACATACAATTTTGTATTTTCTGTAAAGAAAAAGAAATGGTTAACGTACAAAAGACTTGGTTTAAAGCAACTAAAATCGTTTAAGAATTTTTACTTTTCGTCAATAATGCATAACACAAATAAATCAATTCATAAGTTAGAATTCCTTTCTATTTTGTTTTATCTTCTGCTTTTCTTAAGAATACCGCAGCAAACACTCTAACTTGTTTCTTACTGATTTTATAAAAATATAACACATGATAACTGTTTGAATGAGTAAGTTTGTACATATGAGAATATACAGTTAAATGACGCTTTTTGTTTGTTTATTGTTATATATAGTCCTATGAATTGTGGTATAGTTTATTAGTATTAATTTTTACTGCTTATAACTTCTTAAATATTGAACGGAATTTTACTAAAATCTATATTTCTGCACATCTATGAGAAAATTTCTCCATGAATATAGTTTTTTCTTAACTTCAGTTGTTTGGTGGCCTGTAACAGGGATTCACGAAATGTGTTTGCCTATTATTTATAGGGTTATCTTTTTTTTTTTATTTCCATAATTTTATAATATTGAAGAGCATATGTTTAGGTGTATAGTTATTATTTATCGGTAACGATAAGGGATGATTTTTTATTTTCATTCATTCATCAATTGAATTGCTTTAAACAGATTTTTTAATACGCGAAAAATAAATACCCACAAAAACCAACATTTTCACCACAAAAGAAGTTTGAAGAAAGTGCTTATTTTTTGAACTGTTTTGAGATTCTTATAAATCACTTCCAAAAAACGTAAATAAATGATCTTTTACTGGCAAAAACCGCTCAATAAATTTATAAGAAAGTATAATGTCATTATTTTATTATCTTGTAATAATGCTAAACAAAATTTTTGCTAAAAAATTTATAAACATGACTTCCTCTTTTTCTGGATGGTTAATTAATAATATCATTTTTGGCGAAAGCTAACGGCAATTATCAAAAATGTAATTGAATGAGATTATTTCTCGTGTTAAGTAAGAATGGGAATATATTTTTTTAGTCAGTAATAAATAGCTCTATTTTAAAATTAACTTTGCCCCCACAAAAAAAATTAGGAAGGAGATATCAATATACCATAGGTAGTGTATTTCTCAAAAAATTTAAACAATTTTCTTTGTTATTGTCGCCTAGTGTTTATTTTTATTAATTAAAAAAAACGAACAATAACAGAAAAAACTTTCAACTATGAACAGTTATAAATCAAATTGTATTAAACTTATGAATCTGGCCATGCAAGCAGCCGCTCTAAGTGAATACAGACCAAGGGCTTATATATTGGACAAGGTGTCACCAGAAAAGCTTCCAAATTAAATAACAATCATACAAGTACTATTTTGGTCAATTGGGAAATGTATGAATATTTTTTACAATACAAGTTTATGAAGTGTGTTGTTGTTAATATAACAAACTATATGGTGTGAGTTAACAAAATAATTGTTTTGGCTCTAACACCTGAAATTTTAGCGTGTGTTTATAGTTTGCCGGCGGCAAGGCAGTTTTATTTCAGCATTACCTGGATTTTATACATTTTTTTTTTATTAATTATGAAGATTTTAATTGAAAATAAGACAAACAAAATATAATATTAGGGACCATAACATGATATGGTATGTACAATTCATAATAGTCATTTACAAAATGTTTTTTAATGTTCTATAGTTTGTTGTTTTTCTTTTCTTTAAAATTTTGTTTTAATTGTTGCGCCTTGAATGGGTTTATTTTATTTTTTTTTGTGTTACAGTTCGGCAATCATTACATCAGCACTGTCATTTGAAAATTTATATTTTTGTTGTTGGTATGTATAATTACAAAACATCTAAAAATACTTTCTTTGTTAACAATCAAAATTAAAAAGAAACCGTAGACACATTTTCCTTTGTTTTGATCTGTTTCGTTTTTTTTTTTTTATTCGATTTCATTATCAATACATGTTTTGGGCAAACTACTTTTGGGCTTGTTAAACGTTGTCATTTTAAAAATTTAAAAAAATAACGGTCATTATAATGTTTTGTTTTTTTTGATTAAAATCACGACGCAGCCCCAAATTCTATAGTGAACTACAATTAACGCTTAAAACTAGAATAAACAATATTTTACAATTGACAATAAATGTTTTGACTTACATACTATACTTGACCATATTGTTTATGGTTTTTACCATATTTATCATCCGTAAAAAGAGAAAATAACAATAATACACCTAGGAATGTCTTTGGACAGGTTTTTTACTTAAAATTTATAATAGAGAAATTGTGGACACAGGGAGAAGCTCATTCAAGAAGACATGAACATTTTGACTTCCTTAGGAATAAGCATGCAGTGGCAGGGTGTCAGATTTTTAGGCCTTTGTTCGCAAATTGTTAATCCAAAAATTTGCCAAACTAAAATTTAATATCTTTTTTCTGATAATTTCAAGTAAAATAATAATGAATAACAGTTTCAAAACATTTTTCCGATATACATAGCGTTTGACCATTTAGGTCAACAATTTTAAAATTTATTATATATTTTAACACGAAAATTCTAAAATTGTACACACTACATATTTGTCCTATAAAACTTATAAATTGCTTTGAATACTTAATTTATATATGAATGTTTCTATTCATTTTGGCCCATAAAATCTTAATATTCAAATACAAATTGCTTATCTTATAAGTAAGGAGAAATTAATATACATATATGTGTTATC
>MINK01173790.1:0-20700 GCA_001735545.1 Phormia regina | reverse complement strand
GTTATAACAAAAACCATAAATAAAAAATATAATTAACTTAGAAAATCACATCCTATTCATACAAAGAATTGGAAGCAACTAAATGATTTATCATTCTTTTTTGGAATTTCTGCTCTGAGTTAAATTTTTAAGGTAATTTTGAGTGTTAAAACTCAATTCTGGGGGAACATTTGTATGGGGTCTATGTGAATATTGAACCGATAATGACCAAAATCTATAGCTTTCGTCCTTCTGCAAAAAAAAAAAAAAAAATCATACGTATCAAAATTCATGTCACAAGCTTTACATGGACAGTCAACCAGACGGACGGACATGGTTAAATCGACTCAAAAAGGGATTCTGAGTCGAGCGGTAGAAAGCAAAAACACATAATATCCCAACCACTATGGGTATAAAAATGAGATCACAATATGATAAATATAAGTCATTTAATGAAAATAGGATCATAATATGATAAATATACGTCATTTAATGATTATATTTATCAAATTTATTTTAATAAGCTTAAAAATGTTTATGCAAACATACGTAACATTCATAATATATTTCTTTTAGATAATAGTTTTCGAAACCATATTATTTTCTCAATGTACTTTTGTTAGATTTTTGTTTTATGAAAATATTTAATAAATTAAATTTTCTGGGAAAAGTTTTTTCTTGGATGTTTTATATAAATGTGGGCTTCTATTTTTTTTTTTTTTTAACTTTTGTATACCCTACACTACCATAGGTGTATATATATTTATAGCGGAATTGTATCGCAGAAAAAATCTTCGGACTCCCATTTTATGATGTCCGTCTGTCTAGTTGGCTGAAAGGCATGAACTTCGGGAATTAATTTTTCAATGATTTTGTTTTAAATGCAAAATACTTTGATACCATAGCTATATTTCTGAATATATAGCTACCACTTAAAATTTATCTTCAGCCAGATTTCATTAAGTTGAAAACATCTAAAATATCAAGTATTCTTTTGCTTCGGACTTATTTGCTGACAATTTAAATTAACAAAACCTATTTTCCTAATTTCCTAATAGAGTAACAAATTTTCTGCACAAGATAAGGAAAATTATGTTAAATAATTAGTCCCATTTTAAAAGCTTATACTGTACTATACATATTAGATATATTAAAGTTTGAATCTTAAGAATTAGCATTAAATTAATATAGTAAATAATATAAATTTAAAATCAAAACTTCTGCCATGAATTCTCAGAAAAGAAAACTCAGAATTAAAACTAAAATATTCTCAGTAAAATTCTCAAACCAAATTATTCAAATACCTTAAAATAACTGTGTCACAAAAAAATTAAAATATTTTACAGATTATATACATATTGACATTATATTTATTATCATGCCATTTACATTTGAAAAAAAAAATACTTGTCTTTTTCCTTTACCTCTTCGTCTTCGACAATATTTTAATATACATTTAAAAAACGCATTATGAATGTCACATTATTTTAAAAATATTTTTTCTAAAAAAAAAAGAATTATTAAACCACATACCGTTTTACTATAAAAAAAAGAATTTATTCCATGGTATGTTATTTACTCAACAATAAAACAAGATGACGTCTGCACAAGCTTGAACAAGAACAGCAAAATGCAGCATTAAATATGAAAAATTATGAACACTTTGTTTGTATGCTTCAAATATAATCATAGTTGCAAGCAGACTGTTTGTGTGGAAAGAGAATAAAGGGATTCGTACAGCACATAGATATAGTTGGTAGGAAATGCTGACAACAACAAGTTTTTTTGTGAATTTTTCATTAAGCCCTGTAGGTTAGGAAAGTATCTTTGTTTATACGATTTACTTAAATGACTTTTTCCTAGAAATTTGTAAATATGGAAATTTTATAAATATTCAGGGGGATCAATTTACATTTATAATAAAACAGTTTTTTTAGTTGAGAAATGAATTGTCTCCTAATAGATTTTTATTCGATTATTATTTCACTAGTTCCTTTGAAGTAAAATTCTTATGTAAAATTTAAATAGGTTTTAGTTTTAATCAAAAAACTGTTTGTTTAGAAGATAATTTGCATAGTGGGAGGAATATACTTCAGATTTTCACATACCTTACCTGTATTAAGAAAGCTTAGGCTATAAGTGTCGCTCGCTATTGCAAGTGCACACAGAAGCCATTAGGCCCATTGTGATGCCCTATATGAGAAGAAAACTCTCCCTTTCCATAAAAAAACAAACTTTCCGTTGGTCTATCCAGAAGCCAACAAACCCAATTAGATTTGAAAGTGACATGTTATTGATAAAATCCAGATAATGGAAGAGTTGTCTACCTAGGTGTTTTAGTCTACGTCCCTTCAGTGTTAGACACTCGCATAACGAATGTTGTACAGATTCCTCTTTTTCCTCATCTAAATAAATTCTACAAAAACTATGCGCCCGATCATACAGCGCTCTATGATTGTACCTCTTAGAAGCCTTATCGATAATCTATCAAGATATAGTAATGCTCTAGTTCTGCTTCGGGACCGAAGTGTCCAGAGAGTTCTTGATAGTCTACCAGTGGTGATTGAGGACTAAATGTTTTCCATCTTATTCACCGCCCATTCATCAAGAGTATTGGATACAGTAACGAAGAGGCTGAGAATGTCCTTGCAAGCGTGTGTCTCGTCCAAAGATGATGCATTTACTGAGTGTTCATTCAACATTTCGTTACCTCCGAAACCCATATCAGCTACACCCGAAAGTGTCTTAGCTGAGTTGAGGAGCGCATACAGTCGCCCACACATTTCGATCTTACAATGGGGGAATTTAGGGCCTTGGTATCTACAAGGCTGTCTATATATATATCGATGTTCGAAATGAAGAAATCAAATTCATGAATTCGCTTCGCTGCCATGTTGTTGGCGTATACTTCGGCCTGAAAGACTGTGCTCGAATTGGGTAATTTGGGAGACATCGAAATGTTTAAATGTCTTAGAATCATCAGTGAACATTGTGATTAAAGACACTTCTCTAGATAGGATTCTGATATCGAATGTTCTATCAAAATTCATTCTCGGTAAGAAAAGTAAAAAATACTTTAGGTATAAAACTATTCAAACTGGCCGTACACTTATAGGCAACCAACAGCATAATATTTTTAGTATAACATGGTTGACTATAAGCAACATTTGAAACTACAGGAATCCCAATGATGCTTAACCATTATGTATCTATACGATATATTTGCATGTGTGTATGTTAGATTATATGTTTGCATTAAAAAGCAATGAATTGGAAAACTATAGATAGAAAATTTATAACCAGAATGCATAATTTTAAATACATTCATACATACTAACTCTTACAGATGTGCGTATCTTTGAAATACATAAGGAAAGTATTTTTGTTCTATATAGACATAAATAAAATTTAAATATTTAAGACCAGAACGAAAAAAAATAAATAACTGGAGCAACAAAATATGTGATAAAACTTTCATTTTTCTATAAATGTGGTTGGGTAAAGAAAAAAAAATTGTGGAAAATATTTAAAAAATAAAAACTATTAAATTTAAATATTGATAAGAATTTATTTTTATTAAAAAAGAAATAAATAATTGTTGTATATATCATCGCATAAAGAAATTTCAATTAAGCGTAAAGGATATGGAAAATAAATTTTATTTTTTATGAACAAAAAAATCACCAGATTTTTTTTTATTAAAATAAAATAACAATTTCCTGTATAATCTTTCTACATGATTTAAAAACAAAATACTTATTTACTTATACTATAACCTTAAAATAACATAAATAAATTTGCTACTTTTAAACAGCTTTTAACTTTGACATTTGAGTAGTTACTCTCGTAAAAATCTGTTTAATTTTTCCGTTTTCTATAAATATTAAAACTAAACCTTTAAAATCTACTTTCCTTTCTGCAATAAATATCTATACAAACAAAATCTCCTCAAAAATTCCACGCTTCAAATAATTTTGCGTTCAAAAATGTTTTTGACAATTTCATCCTTCCTACATTATTGGCACCGAAAGCAAACATTCAAAAAAATGAAAAAAAACCCACAACCATGGAATAGAATAAAACTGCCATGACGTTGCCTCACTGCTTGCATATTTGACTATATTTGATTTTAAGCTTAATTTATGCCCTTTGGAATTTATTAGTTTTTGCTCTTGTTTAAAATGGTCAATGGTGTGTAAATTGAATGTCGACAACAACAGCTGCCCTGGCTTGGGATATAGAAAACGAAAAAGTTAAATTTCAAATTATTAAAAAAAAATAATGAAAACAGAAAATAAATTTCCAATGAACTGTTACAAAAACCTGGCAAAGAGAGAGAGAGAGAGAGAATGAGAGTAGATTTAAATGGAATTTAGCAGGTGATGGCGTTAAATGTTTGAAATGTGAAAATTTAACATTCTCTAGTAATTACAATCACGAGGGGATTGAGGAATTGAAAAAAATGTATATATTTTTAAATATTAAATAGAAAATATATGAATAAATTTACTTAATGGAGTGGGACATTTTTGGCATGGTTTTGTTAATGTTTTATATTAAAAGCGTGAAAAGTAAAGGTTACTTTAGAGAGATTTCTTTTTTGGTAATGGAAAATAATTAACTTTTTGGCAAAATATTTGAAAATTAAATATAAAAATGTTTCGAATATTTGTTATATTAAATGTGGTATGAAATATTTAAAGTAAATACATTTTTTTTGGGAGAGAAATTATGATAAGGAGGGTAAGTTTTTGCATATTTCACAAGTATTTTTAAAAATATTATATATATTTTTTTCAATTCACCATAAAATGGATGCAAAAATTGTTTTTTATACCCTTCTCAGTGGTTGACAATACAATGGAAACTTTTTCGAAATATTAAACAAATATGGCAAAATCAAGCATTTAAAACAACATTTATATTTTTTGGTCTACATTTGTGATATCCTTATATTTACTAACTATTTTGTAAATACAAATCCAAATTAAAAAGTTATTCAGTTTGTGTATTGAACAAACATTGGAAACTTTTAAACTTCTGTATAAGAGACTAAATCAAAAGTATATTTTAAGAAAAATCGAATTGTAAAGGCATCATGTTTTACAGTTTTTCAATATTTGTTTTTGTTCTTATATTATTCATAACTTCGTTTTGTAATCTTTACGATATCATAATAGTAATATAATCGACGAAATAAGTTATTGCACATGGCTAGACTCACAATTTCTTTGAAGATTTAGAAATTTTAAAATTATAATGATTTTTAGTATTGGTTCTAGAAACACAAAACTTATCTGTGTTAAATATTCATTGAAGAGTGAAAAGTTCGCGAAATTTTATAAATCAAAATTATATATAAATTCGGGAGACAGGTACTGTGAAACTCAACATCTAGGGACGACATACGTAAAACTACACAAGACAGGATAATCTGATGGCAAGAGAGTTTAAGAATAACACAAAATTATCCTTCAGTCGGTGTCTAATCTAAAGTGGCAATATGTACTCGCGTTAGCCGCAGGGCAAATGGTGGCTGGGTCTCGGTTTGTTTTGTCCTGTGAAAAAACTTGTATTTCTAAAAGGAATCGCTCAGCGAATTCAATTATGCCAGAGATCATTTAAATTGGACAAGACGACACTGGAATACTATCCCTATTTTCGGATGAGATCAAATTTTTAATTTCAAGAGGCAGCGATGGAGAATATTTGTTAAGCGATCAAGGATGGAATTGGCAACAAATTACTAACAGCCAGTTAAGATTTGTGGTGGCCCAATCTTATTCGGTCAGATAGATGTTTTTTCAGGCCAGGTATGGAGTCCCCAATTTCATAATATTTAAAAGTATATGACTGGATATCCGGATACAGAACATTTTTAAACGATGTACTGGTATCATACGCTGAGGAAAATATGCCGCTTTAGTCTTTGGAGATGTTCCAACACCATATGACCCAAACACACATTTGGGTTGTAACCGGAGTGGTTTTACAAGTCCAGATGAGGTACGTATTTTGATATTGGGCTGCCCAATCACAGATCTAGAATTGCTAGTAAGATCTATTGGCATAGTAGATCGACCAAAATACGGACTTCACAATACACAAGAGCAAGGAAGATTTATCGGCATGTGGTTATAGGGATGGCAAAAATATGGCAATTGCATCGTCGTTGTGAAGTAGTATTAAAAGGATATCCAACAAATACTTGATGTTATTCAAAATTTCACGATTCTATATTGTATAAGATAATACCTAAGTTTCATTGTATTTTCAGATACCGATAATTATGCATAAATTTTAATTCTTGTTGTGTATATTGAATTTATATTATGTTCTTCATTTTTGGTTTACCTAAGTAAATTTAAAAGTTATTTATACAAATTAGTACTTCAAAAAATTTAAAATTTTTTTAAATATTATTTTTGCATTTTGTTCCATTTATAAAATGGGAAATAGTTTCCGATTGTATGTGTATTGTACAAGCTGTAAAGTTTGTTTATATTTTCCAAAGTTTTCTCTCAAAGGCAAAAGATGATTAATTATGGATCCTTATTTATGAAGATTTTGCCGTTAATTGAAGCCCAAATAACTTATACATAATATTAATACATATCAATTATCGAAATATTTAAAAATTTGCTGCATTATTATGGTATTTATTATCCTCATTATAAACACTTAAACATATTTTCCTTTATTAAATGCACTGATTATCAATACTTTTATTAAAACCAAAGACGAGAAATACTTTTGCGAATTAAAATTTGTTTATAAATGGTTTAAAAATTAATTACACAGAGGCAATTATTATCTTTTATTTAATTAGCACATTTGTTTAAATTTTTATCATGATAAATATATTTTTTAAGAAAAATTAGTTCAAAAATTATTATGATTCTTTATTTCCTAAAACTTTTTTCATTCTTCAATTTCATCTACTTACTGATTTAATATTAAGCTTCTTTTATTAAATCAATAGTACTGTACATTTGAATCACACGCAATTCAATATATAAATACCTGATGTTAATATTTTTATTTATTACTGTACCTTAATTTCTGCTAACTTATGTGAGAATTTTTTATTCGAAAAAATCATACATATGTAGTGTCTTATACAACGGATCGAGTAAGGAGAAAAATCAATTCTTTTTTGGTTTAACGTCATAAGTATTCAGTTTGCTATTATCATCAGCCCTGTGAGAAACTAATACTACTTCTAATAATAATTTATTCTTCGATTCCGAAAATTTTTCACACAGTTCACTGCTAGACTGGCACTGTTCCATGTAAATTCATTGAACTACATATTTCAAGAAATAATGCTTTAATTATTTTTATTTAGAAATAAATTAATGAATGTTTAATTTACTGAATCACATGACGATAATATTGCTTGATGGATTTTTTCATTAAATGCCTTCATAGAGTGCATAACAATTTATTCTATTTTTAGTATTTATTTAAATAACATTAATTAATAAATTCTTTAAAAAATACTTCTTCTTATTTAAGCTTCGTTTGTTAAATTACTTTCTTGAATTAATAGAGATCTGCACTTGCAGTTAATTCTTTATAAAGTTTATACGGTTGAGGGTACCGTAATTAATAGGATTCTTTTGTACTTTGATACCTTAACCATCACCAAAGGATGCGGTGGGTGTATTATGTGTTTTCGTCAATATTGTAACGCAAGAGAAAAATTTCTACGCCGCATCTTAAAGCTATACCGTTTGGAACTCAGAATCATTTTTGAGTCGATTTGCGATATTGTCCGTCGTGTTGGCCGACTGGCGGGATGGCTGTTCCATGTTTAAAGCGCAAAGTACAGGTCGCAATTTTAGAGATAACTGGGTCGTTGCTACCCTTTTTGGGCACCAAGGATGAAACTATGATTTCTGGTCGATGAATCGGCGTATTAATTTACGTAGCTCCCTACGCAATGTTCTCCCGGACACTAGAGTTTTAACACTCAACTGTTCTTAAAATTTTAAGATATTTTAATTGAATTAACACAATAGGTTCATGTGCACATATTTCATGAAGTCGGTCCTAATTTAACATCAGGACCATATAGACCCAATTCGGGAATCCCCAAAAGTACATATATAATATCTAGATTCATATTATAAAACGTTTAATATTCTGTATTTGTACTTTTTCATTTTTCACTTATACAGTATAGAGTCCATCGTTTGCTCCTTCACCGCTTTTGGTCACATAGGCAATGGATGTAGGTTATTCCATTGTTCGGTCTTGAAACCGACTATACTTGCTTCTCTCGTTCTTATTATGTTTATTTATGTTTATTACAAATTTATCTCATTTACAAGACTTATATTTTTAAATCACAAGACCATGAATACTTAAACTCAAAGAATTATTACCGTTGATTGATACTTTTTGTGTATATTTCATTTTTACTGTCTTTGTTGTTTTTTTGTTCTTCTAAGATCAAGGTACAATATCATTAATGCAGTAGTATAAAGAACAAGTTACCTTATTTTTTTAAATTATTCGAACAGTTAATCGACCAAAATTAATCGGATAACCGAATGGCGGTTAATCGTTTGGTTACCCTACATAATACCCTAATCTCTACTTATGGTAACATAAATCAAACCGAAATCTAATACAAGGTCATATTCTATATATTTTTGTACAAAACATTAGATTTATTGTTCAACTTCATCTTCACATGTGTATGTAGTTTACATTCCAAAAACAGGTATCATCTTTATCACCCATATTAAAATACAATATTTTTACAATAATAAAATAAAATAAAAGATTAAAAAATTTTCCACTTAACTGTTACATAGTTTAAAAGTAAGTAACAGTAATTTGGCTACAATATAATCCCTAGTTAACAACCTGGCAACCCAACATTTCTCTATACATTAAACTAAAGAAAAGTATTACATTACACTTGTTTCTCTCCTTTTATTTTGTAAATATTAATCTCATAAAGTACTGCACATACAGTTATAAAATTGCATTTATTAGTATGGAAATTTTATCATACCATTTACCAGATGATTTCAATACTTAAAAAGTAACTTGAGTAAGTAACTGACTGTAGTTATATGCGTAAGAAAAATAAAATGCATGTAACAGCATTTCTCCTCCTCACTCTCTCAAACATTTCCAGCATTCATATTACAACTAGGTGTTAAATTACCATAAAAGAGATACATATGTATGTAATTCTTATATATTTTCAGATTGACCATTTTTGACTATTGCTTCTTTTTATTCCTTTATTTTATTTGTCTTTTTATTTTTTCCTTAAATTTATTTTAATGTTCACACTTTAACACATTTACGATTTTAATGTCTTGTAAAATAAGACCATAAAAATTGTTGACATCTTTTTAAGTAGAATTTTGTTAGTTGTTGTTATTGTTGTTGCTTTATTGCAATATACCAGAGTGCGAGTGCGAGTCAAGTTGCGTTGTCAAGTGTTAGAAGTAATAAAATTTGCTGTCAAATAAAAATCATTATTTTTATAATTAATTGTCATTATAATTTAAACTTTAAATGTATGAGTATCTAGGGGCAATGTTTTAAATTGTTTGGCAGCAACGTGATGAGTTAAACTTTTGTAATTTATTAAAAAGTTTGTCAGTTTTAAATCAGGTACTTATATATAAATATATGTACATGGAAAGTACATACATATAATATTTAAGTAGCTACAGGCAGCAAAAATCTCTTTAATTTTAAAAATGTAAGTGACTTATTTGAAATTGAACATTTAAAATTAAATATCAAAAGAAATAAAAACTTAAGTTTATTAAAAATACAAAATGAATTATATAACTTAGCTGTTCGTACTTATGTTGAATGACAAACAAGTGTCACATTTTTGCGCTACCCTAATTTAAAATTTCACCTTATTTGGTACATGAATCTTTAATCATTTTTGTATAAAATTTAGTTCTTGTACACAGAAAATAATATTTCAAATTATTTTTTAATAAAATTATTAACTAACTTTGTATTGGAATTTAGTTATATTTATTTATTAGTATGATTAAATTTCTAAATGGTTTAAAATTATTTTTTAAATAACAGCTCTTATAAAAATATAAAGAAAATTTAAAGAATTGTATATAAAAATATACCAATAAAATAAATTTAAATCAGTTTTCAAGAATTTTCAGCTAATTATGTCTATTTAAGAAAAAGCTGTAGTAATAAAATCAATTATTGTTGTTATAAATATTATAATTTTGATGAATGGAGCAAAATCAATTAAAAATTAATTAATATTAGCAATTCTGTAATTGAAGTCGATTTTTATTTTTCTCTATGTATTTCATAGTTTACGGAAAAGAAAACTTATCACTAGTTAAATGAAAGTAAAATATACGAAAAAAACTATTACGCGGAAATCACCACTCTGCGTTTACACTTTTATTCATTGAAAAGTTACTAAACCTTTATCAAACATACGTTATTTTTTGTGAGTACGGCTGTAAAACTATCTTGCGAATAATAGAATAACACTTAAGCATTAAGAAATAATTATCATTTATTCCCATTTACATCATTATTTATCTGTTTTACACTGTACTTTCATTCCAAAGAAGAGCAATAATCCTAATGCGAAGTTTATGCGAAAAAAATTTAATTAGAAATACATTCATATGTACATCCCAGTATTCTCCATACAAAATTTCAACGTTTAAAACCTCTTCGTTTCATAAAATGACGACCTTAAATATAAATTTTTCCAAAGATTTATTTAGATTCTAAAACAATCTTGCGAATAATAAAACAACAACACAAAACGCATTAAGAAGCAATTATAATGAAACAACACTTAAGCATTAAGAAAAAATGATCATATATTCCCATTTACATTAAATTTAACCGTTTTACACTGTACTTTCATTCTGCAGAAGAACAATAGTCCCCATATTTTGTAACATGAAACGTTTTTAAACGAAAAACTTTTGTGCGAAAAAATTTAATTAGAAATTAAATTAGTATTCTCCATACAAAATGTTAACGTTTAAAAACGCTTCATTTTATAAAATGAGGACCTTAAATATATGAATGAGCATTTTAAATTTTTCTAAAGATTAAAATATTCACCAAAAATTTGAAATTTCAAGATAATTTTTTTTAATTATGTTTAGAAATACTTTATCTAAACAATAAAAGAATATTTAAGAATTCAATACACTTTAATTAGACAATTATTTCGTGGGTTTTGGGCACACTGGTTGCGCTACTTTTTGGAACTTCAATTATGTATATGTGTATATAAAATATGTAAATTTGATTAATTANNATATTATAATTTTGATGAATGGAGCAAAATCAATTAAAAATTAATTAATATTAGCAATTTCGTAATTGAAATCGATATTTGCTTTTTTCTGTGTACACGCTTTTGTGTAAGCGAGTGCAGGCGGAAATATATTAACAGGAGCTACGAAGGATATACTTTCTTTTTTTTAAAAAGGAAATATATCCTTAGAACCATAACTTGGTTCTAACATAATCCTAAATGAATGGAAAACTGATCAATTTTAATTGATACTTGTACAGTATTCAAACGAATCAAGGATCTTGTTTCAGATTGACTGTAGACTTTTATGTAAAAAGTCAAGCAGTGATCAAGGCATTTATTCGTGTGTGCTAAAATCGAAATCTAGACATACGTAATTTAAGGCTAATCTAGGTACTAGGCCATGGGAGCATTATCGGCATTGAAAATGTGGTAGAGTTCCCAAGAAGTGTATAGTTTTCTTATCGAATAGTATATATGATTGTAGATGGGTGCAAGAAGAAAATTCATACATATCTCAATCACATAGGGACCAATTGGTCTCATCTAATTAGAAACGGTTTATATTTGACATGTAAAAGATTGAAGTAACTAACTAATCCGAGTTCTCTCACCAGGTAATTTTAGGTTTATAATTTATGGTGTTAATTGAACGATTTTAGCGATTTTTTATAGAAAAAATCTTGGAAATTACTCCCTCCTCCAAAACACAAAAAAGCATGAAACAAATCATTCTGTATCATAAAAATTACCTGTGATGCCATAATAAACAGTGGAGCAGAATAGAAAACTTTTGGAAATACGGATGTTACTTTTAATAGACTGGTCGGCTTTATGTTCAACTAGTCAACTTTACGTTATTACATGCATAAGGACAAAGGCCTCAGTAGCCACTTCTTTATGATTATATATTGATATGAAAATTCATTTAGTTTTAATAAATAAATTTCACATAGGCGTAGGAGAGGTGTTAACAATTTTAAGTTCAGAACTATGGCCTCACATACACCTACCTCAAGAAGTTAAAGTTATTTTCTAATTTTAATCATAGTAACATATATTTTTATAATTGTCTCAATAGGCATTATGGAGGGATTTAAAGGTAAAAAAAAAAACATTAAAAAACTGGTACTCAAATTTGATGTAATAAAAATAAATGAGATATGGTAAAATTTCTTCACAACATGATGTGAAAAACGGAAAATAAAGATTTAAACGATTTTTTAATAATGTCAATATTTAGGTTAAAATATAATTTAAACGAACAGAGTTATTCTATTAAATTTTTTGACATAATAAAGATACATTTCTTGTAAAACTAAAAAATTAGTAGAATACCCATTTTTTGTACCATAATACCCTAAACCTTAATCTGGAAAAAACGTCTAGGTTGACAACCTCTGACCATGTAAAATTTTATTGCGATAACGTCTAAGGTTGGGGTCTTATTAAAGTACTTGCTTGATAATGAGACGTCTTTATTATTTGTATTATCTTTATAAGCCCGGGTTCACACACAACAATTTTTCTTGCCGCAATTCTGTATTTATAGAAGAGAGAGGAGAAGGGAATACTAAATTTTAACATTGCGGCAAGAAAAATTGCTATGTGTGAACACCGACTAATATAAATAAGTGCTTAATAGTATAATGGCAGAATAAGTAATAATCACGTTGATCAGTTGGCTAGAGCATAAGATTATAAGCCATAAGGTCGCTCGTTCAATCACATTCTGATATTATTAGACGACAAAATTTTTCACATTTTTCTATTTTTGTTTAGGTACATATTTTTCAGTATACATAGATTCTAAATGAATTCGTGGACAACTCGAACAAAAGTAACTACTTATTTAGACAAAAGATAAGTACTTTATTATTACTTCCAATTATACCTTTTTTTCGGAAAAAACTACAATAGATTTCATATAAAAAACAGCTAAAGGTCAGACATTTTATTTGCTTTATCAAACATTAAAAGTAAATCAGAATTGAAATAAATATATACCTTCTAATCGGCTATTTGAATTCACATGAAATTCCACAAGGGTTTAATAGATGATGGTATCATTGTTAGGTTAGAAGCAAGATCCTATTTAAGGTTCAGGAGCGAAATTATAGGGGTTCAAAATAGAGTATAAATGTAATAGAAAATTTTTAACCTTAGCAAATTTTTGTTCCTTTCCCGATTTCTAAACCTTTTTTATCTGCTTAATGTATTTGTTAAATCCCTTAGAAAACATGCTTGCATGCAGGCGCGGATCCAGCTCAAGCTTTTGGGGGAGGAATATAGAATAATTTTCACAACCATTTCCCTAAAATTTTATGATTTAGTACAAATTTTTCATTAAGAGTCTTAATTTTGGGTAGGGAAATTTCCCTTTTTTCGATGTATTTATTGAGTAAAAAAATATTTGGTTTTGAATTGGCATAATTGCAAAAGTTAGTAAACAACTAGACGGAAGGACGGACATTAGAATTTCTAAAAAAAAAATCATTAAAATTCCAAAAAGTATAATATTTTTTTTTTTTACTTCTTGACCAATATAAAAACTAAATCTAAACATTAACAGCCATATTCAAAAAATTAATGTGTGCTTGATAAAAGTTTACTAACTTTTTCTTATGGAAATTTTCATACAAAAAGTTAATATACCTTTATCAAACATACATTATTTATTTTTTTTTTTTTAATACGGCTGTAAAGTATTAATATCACATAACTTTGAATAAGGTGTAATTTTCGACCCATTTAACCCAAATGTATAGATAGACAAAAGAACAGACATGAACATTGTAATTAAAATTCGAAAATCGAAAAATAAAAAATAAAGGAAAAATAAACAAAATCATTAATGTGTTGATATCACCTAAAAACCTAAACTTCTAAATCCGATTTTTTAAGTAAAAATAAAAAAGCGTGATCTTAAATATTATATCTCAGCTTAATCGCCATTTTCGACCCCTTTTACTGCAATGTGCAATTTGTTCAAAAGTAACAGAATTATTTTCATAGAAAAGCGATTCGAAACCACTGTGCCATCTACTTCCCCTGAAATATTGCAGTTATTCAGGATTATCTCTTCATTCCCACCATTTATTAGTTAGAAAAAAAATTAACATAAACTTTCCAATTTAGTATTTCATATTTCTCATTAATATCTATTCCTTTTCAAAAACAAAGCAAAATATTCTTCATTATTTTAAATAACAGAAAAAAAATTGCTGTCATAAATTGAATAGAATGAATGATAAATAATTTTCTATGAAACAACTTCTTTTTTTTTTGTTTTTGTCAAATTTAAATTAAAAGCACTGTCACATGCAAACAAATTTCAAATGATGATGATTCTATTGTTTTGTACATTGTACCAATATAAAAATACATATATACATATGAAAAAATGCAAAAACAAAAAATAAATAATTGAAATATATTGTAATCATGATACAAGAAACATGTATACAAAATAAAATGCAGAAAAAAAGGAGCACGTTAAAAACGTAAAGATACTTAAAGTATAAAAGATAAAGATATCGAATTTAATACCAAGTTGCATTGTATCCTTCTACCCTTAAAAAAGAAAATGCAGTCAAGTAAAGCAAAACTCCTGTTTAAAAGTTTTTAAGAAAATTTTCTGCAATGAAATGATGATGCTGAAGAAAATGAAAAAGAAACAAAAATCTGTTTTAAAATAAGTAAGACAATACGCAATAATGTTGCACAACATATTTACTAGCAAATATGTATATGTGTATGTGTGTAATGCATATAGTACGTGTGTTATGCCTGAATAACTCTATTTTAGTATGTTGATGATGAAAATAAGAACGAAAAGACATTGTTAAAAATTATAGTTTTTTATATTTCTTTTTTCTTTATATGCATATTGTTGCTTAAGAGTATTCTAGGATTTTTTGTTGTATATGTATGTATTTACAGAACATTAAAAAACCCCTGTAGTTCTTGATGTAGATAGGAGTAAATTCCTTCCTGTTTTAAAACTTAAAAATTTGATTTTTATTTACATGAATAATACTTAGATAGGAGAAAAGGACTACAGGGAAAGAATATTATTTTACATATATCTGTGTATAGTTTTTTTTATGCATGAGTACATATATTGTGAAAAAGGAAATGCTAAGAAAAGAACTGCATGTTTAACCTTATTTTAATTGAGAGAGAATAAAAGAAAACAATTACAAACCATAAATAGATGAAGCGACTGTTTGGAAGTAATTTTTGTCCTGAAAATTATGTAATAATAAAAAATGTTGTGGTTAAATAAAAACATGTAAAATGTTAATAAAAACCAGTTAAAGCGGTATATTAAATATTCTTCTTATATATGCTTCATATACCCTTCACCATCTTATATATCCTTCACCAGAGTTATGACTGCGTGATTGACTAACTGATTCACTTGGTGATTCATCATCGCAGAGCCCAAACGGGTAAGGCTAGAAATATGGACTGTGGAATGGTTTCTTAGCGAATAGATCCACGGACGGACATCGTTCTATCGACATCATTTCTTATAAGAGTCAAGGCAATGTAACATGTAATTTGCTAAAGAAACTAATTTAATAGCAGCATTAAATATTTCAAGTTTAATGTCTTCATATTATAAAAACATTTAAGTAAATATTATGAAAAATAACACATTAACCAACTTTTAGGAAAAAGACCGGAAAAATGCTTCTTAATATTCCATTAATGTAATTAGCCGTTTCTGGAAAAAAATATTTAAATAAAATAAAATTCATAAAATTTTAATTAAAAGCAGGTACATCTTCCCTATTTCATAGTAAATTTATTTAATAAGAATATCAAAAGCTTTTAAATTAATTTTTGTTTGGATATTATGTTACTTAAACCTTTCATAATATAAAACAGAATTTAATTTTTAATTAAAATTATTTCTTTGAATTTCTCTTAAGTTAAATTCCTCTTTTAAATTTCCTTGAAAAATATTAAAATTAAATGTTTGTTTTTCTTTTTTTTTAATATTTTTTTAAACTTTAGCAAAAACATTTCTTTCTCTAGATCTGCTTATTTTGCAATTGTTTAACTTTTAAAATAAAAAACCTCAACTTTTGCAATCTTTGTATTTTTATTTTTCTTTACTGGTTTCCTCAAAAATGTTGTGAATGCAATTTTATGCATTGCTGGCAATATTTTTGCCATCAAAGTATATACAACATGTATATATATATGTATTAGTATATGAAAAGAAAAACATTTTGTTTACATTGTAAAATAGAAAATTAAATTTAAAAGCATACGAAGGAATTAAAATTGAAACAAAATGTCTTTATATAAAACTTTAATAAAAGAAAGATATGTAAAATACTAATATACCCTTTAATTTAGCAAGAAGAATGCCCTTTTTTTTTTGGATTAATATGTATTATGTTATTGTTTAAACATTGACAAATTTTTGAAAAAGTTGCTTGATTGCTTTCATAGACAGAAATTAATTGGTATGAAATTCTAAGAGTGATATTGAAAATCAGACGTCATCTGCTCATATTTAACCTACAAAGAACCACAAAATGTATAAACATCAACATTCTTCAATTACATCCAATATTTTTTAAAGAGATTTGGATATTTTTTTGGGTAAAACCAGTGCACAGTGGCTTGGAATCGAACATTTTTAGAATTAAACATGTTATTCATAATCGACTGTTTAGATTAACATACAATTTCACACAAACATAGCAGAGGTTTGTGAAATTATAAATTCGGAAGATGGATTTCACCTACCCTTCAGGACAAGTGCTATAGGAGATCAAAATAGAGCAACTTTGACTTTTAAATTACTGCCATCTTTTGGGTTTTTATTCGATTGTAAATATAATTGAACGACCTTTTGAATTATGCCATAATATTTTTTATATATAAAAAATATAATAACACTGAGTAACTAAGTTTTCTCACTCAACTCATATACAAGGTATTCATAAGTACTAAGCATCTAAAAAAATCTTAAGTTTTCCAATTTTGATATTCGAAATCGTTTATTTTAGGAATCGGTAAAAATATCGATATAAAATTTTCTTTATACAATAAATAATTTCATTATTTAATTAATAATAAAAAATCCTTACAAAGTCGGTTAGAAAAACTGGGATTTATATATGAAACAACTCAAAAAAAATCTAAAAATTTCGAATGCAAATAACTCGAAAGCCTACATTCCTTATAGAGAGTCTTAATAAAATGCAAGCACAATTAAAGAGTAACATATTATACTTTATATTCTTTAAAATTTAATATGGTCATTAGTAATAATAAATATGAACATCATTATAATATAACCCAACTTTTAGTATTATATCTCATACCTGTCCAGGATAGTCTAACTTTAGAACTCCTAGCAGATAAAAAATATGGTTGTCGTAAACACAATCGAAGATTAACATATTATAAATTATATGCTTTAAAAATTAATATATCCATTAATAGTAATAAATTTGAACGTATTATGCTATGATCCGATTTTACCACACTAGTTAAATTTTCTCATATTATTTTCTGATTTTATTATATTATGATTATCATAATATTTGCCACAAACAATCCCAAAAAGTTTTCAATATTTGTTAACTAAAATGTTTAATATTAATAGTAGTTAACTGGGATCTAATGTTATTTAAATCATCTTGAATATAATAATCATTAAATTCTAAAACGAAATATGTTTAAAAACAAACAAGTTATAAATGGTTCAACTATATTTGTAAAAGGAATACGTATTTGATTTATTTGTAATATTTTATTCTTGTGGAAATCATAAATTTTTTATAGTTTAAGTACCAAAAAAATAATAATAATATTAACATTCAATGGTTGTACAAATAATGATATTTTATCATTTACTCTTAGTAAATATATTAAAATATTTATTAGAGTAAACATTTAAAGATAAAACTTTAACAAAAACATTGTAATACATAGCATTATTAAAATTACTGAAAATTAATAATGAAAACATAATATTGTTGTATTGACAATGTTATTGTTTTTGCTGCGTATAATGGTTGAATTTTTGGGGTCCTAACTAGTAAAAGCCCTTGACTATTGATTGACTTGATATTAAATTTATTAATAAATACAAAACTTAAATTGGATATATATATGAAACATAAATTTGTAAACATTTTTTTGTACATAAATGTAATAAATAATAAATTAATAATAAAAATTTAAAAAAATATATATATTATTTTTTAATTGATCCGACCAGTCTATTTAATGTGACTTCAGCATAATTTTGCGTAGATATCCAAACTCCAAAAACTTTATGTTCTCTTCTTAAACTCCTTTGACCACAAGCAACATAAATTTTAGTATAAATTTCTTTACATTTAATAAGTCAATAAATATAATCTATTAAATCAATTTAAATTAATTTCAAACAAACATATTCCGTACTCGTTACCCCTAAAAACTATACATAAAGAATTTACTTTTAATATGCACTGTATTGTGTTCTATTTAATAATGCAATAAAGCATACTTAGCAATTAAATTGTTAATACGACAGTAAAATTATTGAAATGTAATCACTTCAATAAATTCCGTTGCATTAAATTCAATTCAGAGGATAAATTGAAAACCACAATTTTATTGTGTGATTGTATTGTAAAATATACACAAACATACTTATATACATATATGTATATAAACACATGTATATATGTAGTATGTATATAAATATACAATGTAAATTTAAATATACTATATATAGTACAACAATTTATTTGTTATAAATGAAAAGGGCATTTGTCAGCCATTAAATACTCATGATGACCACTATGACTCTTACTATATAGACATTCCTACTCTTTGTTATAAATTGAGGTATTAAAACCAAAAAGCAATTTGACTGACAATTGTATTAACTAATGTCAAAGATTTTGTATTGTAATTTAAAGGATTTTAACAATAAACAACAAAGTATTATATACAACAAAATGAATTTATAAAAATACACAAATACATTTAATTTTAAAGTTTAAACTAAATTAAAGTAATATTCCTAGTAACTAGTAATGTAAGATAATATTTTTATTTTCCTAAAATCAAATTAATTAAAAATCCTTTGAAACTGTCTGTTTTTACATTTCCTGGAAAAACAGTTTCTTTACTTTAAATTGCATTAAATGCAAAATGAGAAATATCCTTTGAAAAACTTATAAAAAAAATGAACTTCAATTAAATCATTGAAATGTCAAACGTTTTCATCATTCATGTCACGTATCCTAAGACTGTTAAAACAATATTTGAAATTGTTTTAGTAGTGTTTGTATGTCTATATATGTTTGTACATAGTGTCGGTGTTAAGCTATTTAAAGTTTTAACACGCAAACTGTCAAAAACAAATATGAAATTTGTAACTGAATTTACAAAAAAGTTTAAAAAAGACACCATACTGTTAGAACAAAATAAATTGGCTGTTTTTGGTTTCTTTAAATTATAGACATAAATTGTAGTACCTATTTTTTTTACGAGGGGATTTGAAATTTTTTGAAAAGGATACATCTATATCTGGGTTAACACCGTCTATTAACTTATTATAGTTATTTTTGGTTGATTAAAAAAGAAAAAAACTTATTTTAGAAAAACATTCGTGACAGGGGCATTAAAAAAAAACTAAAAATGTGTTTTGGAAGAAAACACAGATACTAATCGGCTGATTAAATACATTTCTTCAACAAAATTTTTATCACTTTTGCCTAATCGTAGTTGTTATTTTTCAGTACAAATACAAGTATATGCAAAGATAAATAAAAATTTGGCAATAACTCGATAGTTTAAGGACCGAAATATTTATGCCCAGTCTGTGAATTAAATAAAACCCATAGCTTATAAACGAACTTTCGATTTATTCGGGAAAAAAATTAAATTAAACGAGTATCACACACCATTGCCTATGTGTACGAAAATTCGGAAAGGAGCCAATTATGGACCTATACTTGTATTAAGTGGAAAATGTTATACTTGTAAAAATGTTATTTGTGTCGAACATTATGTTAATACTAACATTTTTATAGGATTTATGCACGTTAAAGTGATTTTGTAAAAAGGGGTTTATATGGGAGCTATGGCCAATTATGGACCGATCTTCATGGCACATATATTTATACTTACATAAAACATATTTATGTTATTTAAATTTTTGAGTTATTTTTGAGTGTTAAAACTCTATTCCGGGAAAACATTTGTATGGGGGCTAGGTAAAATAATGGGCCGATCATGACCAAAAATTTGCGCACAAGCTTTACATGGACAACCAGCCAAACAGACGGACGGACATCGTTAAATCGACTCAAAAAGTAATTCTGAGTAGAACGGTATACTTTAAGGTGGGTATAGGAAAATTTTTTCTCTGCGTTATAATATTTGCA
>MINK01173789.1:0-17020 GCA_001735545.1 Phormia regina | reverse complement strand
GATTTTCTTAATATTCTTTTTGATTTAGTTTTCTTTATTACAGAAGTTTAAAAGTTTCCATTGTATTGTCAATACCACAATACTGAATACTTTTTATATTGATTTTTATTATAAGATTTTAATTAATTTTTTCCTAGTTTATGTAAATGCAAGTATATAAATGTATTACCAAAAAAGAAATATTGTTCGTTTTAAATGCTTTAGGATTTTGCCATATTTGCTTAATATTTCGAAAAAGTTTCCATTGTATTGTCAACCACTGTATTAGCATCTCTAAATATATCACTCACTAAATATATCAAGTGATAACCCAGACTTTGTTTACAAATAAAAAAAAAACAAAAGTCTGTTCTCTCGTTCTACCACTAACGTTGATGCCAACTGTTGAAGGAATTTAATGAAAAATAAATAATTTTATTGCTAAAAAAAATTGTTTAACAGTAGACATCTAAATTATTTACTTCAATTACTAAAAATAATTAAAAGTTTATCAATTTCAAACTATAATTTTATATATTGACATCACTAAATATATCAAGTGACAATACTGATTTTATTGACAAACAAATAAAAATATTTTCTCTTTATGTATCACAAACAGTGATGCAAACTGTTATTATTTAGCACAAATAGTGATACCAACCGTTGAAGGAATTTAATGAAAAATTAATAATTTTATTGCTAAAAAAAATTGCTTTAACAGTAAGCATTTAAATTATTTACTTCAATTACTATTTTATTACTTTAATAATAAATAAAAGTTCATTAATTTCAAACTGTAATTTTTATATATTGGCATCACTAAATATATTAAGTGACAACACTGATTTTATTGGCAAATATATAAAAGTATCACCAACAGTAATACCAACTGTTGAAGGAATTTAATGAAAAATAAATAATTTTATTGGAAAAAAATTCGCTTAACAGAGAAAATTGCTTTAGTTTACTTTCATTATTATTTTATTACTTTAATAATAAACAAAAGTTCATTAGTTCCAAACTATAATTTCCACTAATAAAATGTAATTATTTATTAACAGTTAATTATAGTTCAAAGTAAAAGCAAGAAAATATTTTTTATATAAAAATTAAATTAAAAAAAGTATGAATTATAATCAATAAAAAAACTGACCTATGACAATTGAACTTAAATTATAGCTGCCATCATTAACAATCGTTTAATGTAAACAACAATAACAAAAATAAGCAGCCTACACAACAAACTCACACTCCCAAAAAAAAAAAAAAAAACAAACAGAAAAACAAAGATAAAAATATAAAACAATTCAATTGTAAATGAAAGACATTTATTTTACAATTCTAAATGTCAATTATTCAAACAAATGTCTTTTGACTACTTGAAGCTATACACATACATACACATACATATATACACTACATATACTTGTAACTAAAAACCAAAATAAAACAAACTTCAGCTAACAATTTCTTATTTTCACTCTCAACTCTTTCCTAAAAAAGAAAAATAACAACAATGTGAATCTTTTGAAGCAGCTACAGTAGCTATATAAAGAGCAATATATTGTTATCACAACTAAAGTAATTTTTTCTTTTTGTTATTATTGTTGTTGTTTATTTGTAGTAATAGAAACTAAATTTTTCATTTATGGTGTAATTTGTGATCTATAGTGTGGTTGGTTGGTTAGTTGTACATCTAGTTTGATGTTATACTTGAATTCATTGTTATGAAAGTATGTGTGTTTGTGTGTGTACATATATACATTAAATGTCATTTATTACTCATAGACGTCATGAATCAAATATCCAACAATAAAATATGTTTGTATTATAGACTTCATGTACTTTAGTTCATACGTTTAGTAATGTGTTTGATATAATTTTAATTGGTGAATGTGTAACATTCACTCGTTTAACATCACTTTTAAATTTCAAATTGAGAGAAGACAGTTGTCAACGCAAAATATAAATAAAGGTCATTCACTTTTGAATTATTGTATTGTTTTCATTTTTTTTTTTTAATTTTTCTCATCTTTTGTAGCAAAGAGCAAATATTGACATCAATTATGTTAAAATTAATAAAGTTTTTTTATATTATTTGTCTTAATATAATTGTTAAGCAAGTGTTTTTTTTTTTCTTTTAATTTATGTTCAAGATCTTTTGTAATGTTCAATATATTTTTTATTATTTCAAAGATCATTTAAAAAGTTCATTCACTATTTAGAGCATATAAATTATAGCAAATATTTGTTATTAGTCATTTATTTTATTATTATGTTTTTCAATTTTAAAATGTCGTCTTGAATTAAGGCGTAGCCCGCCATTAAACTACTTAATTTGCATTTGTTTTAAAATTGTTTTTTCAAACAATGCAATTAATGGCTTATTTTTCATTTTGTTTTATTCTCTAATTTTGTCTCCCTTTTATTTTCTATTAGTAAAATAATAATAATGAAAAACGTGCTAATATTTATTTAGGTTTATTGTTGAAAGGATACCAAATAGCAGCCAAGAGAAATGTTTTAATATAATTAGTCAGTCTTTCATGGAAAAAACATATGAAAACATCTGCTAAATGTCTGGTTTTTGTCTTGCGCCCCCACGTTAGTTTAGACATTTGCTACTGGAAATCTAGAAAAAGAAGGAAAAAAAGGGTTTTGTTTTATTTTAAAAAATAATGAAGAAGAAAGAGATGATCAAACTAAGGCACTTAAATATAAAATTTAAAGATATTATTTAAGAAAATTCAAAACTCTAAAACTTAAGAACACATAACACAAGGAAACATTAATTCTGCTTTACGAGATTTCTCAATAAATTCGCATACATGGTATTCATAAGTACTAAGGGGTGCGATCGAAAAAATCTTAACACACATTTTGCCTCATAACTTTTTTCCGAAGCAATATTTGATCTAATTATCTTAGAAAAATATCTCAGTTATTATTTTCAAATAATTTTTTCAAATAATTGGTCCACGAATTAAATTTCTGCTGTCAAACTGTCATTAAATAGTATCAAGAGTATTCGACCATTGATATCGAGAAGAAAAAAGATCCACATAATATTTTGTAGCCCAAGAAAATTGAAAGCATATTGAAAAGATTTTCAAACACATCTGGTAGAAAAGCACCCCTGTTAACTCAGTACTCAGACTATTTGGTACGATTTCATTAGATAGTATCAAGAGAACTCGACCATTGATATGAAATAAGGTTCGGAGAGAAAAAAACAATCACATGATATTTTGAAGTCCAAGAAAATTGAAAGCATATTGAAAAGATTTTCAAACACATTTGGTAGAAAAACACTCCCGTTAACTTAGTACTCAGACTATTTGGTACGATGTCATTAAATAGTATCAAGAGAACTCGACCATTGATATGAAATAAGGTTCGGGGAGAAAAAAGATCCACATGATATTTTATCGGCCAAGAAAATTGAAAGCATATTGAAAAAAATTCCAAACTCGTCTGGTAGAAAAGCACCCCTGTTAAATCAGTATTCAAACCATTTGGTACGATGTCATTAAATAGTATCAAGAGAGTATTCGTGGAGAAAAAAGGTCCACATGACATTTAGAAGGCCAAGAAAATCGAAAGCAATTCCAAACACGTCTGGTAGAAAAGCATCTCTGTTATCTAAGTACTCAGACTATTTGGCACGATTTCATTGAATAGTATCAAGAGAACTCGACCATTGATATGAAATAAGGTTCGGGGAGAAAAAAATATCCACAATTATATTTTGAAGGCCAAGACAATCCAAATACGTTTGGTATAAAATTACCCCTGTTAACTCAGTACAACTCAGACTATTTGGTACGAAAAGTTAATGCTAATGCGTAGTTGAAAACATATAAAGTCCAAAATGTTTCAAACTGTAAGGCTGCAAAAAAAAATTAAGAAACCTGGAATAGGCTTCTTGAAATTAAAATAAAATTTCATAAAAAAATCCCATGTTGCAAAATGCATGATGAAACGTATGTACGGACAGATTTTTTGCAGCTTCGTGGTCAAAATTTTTATGCTGATAATGCTTGAGAATATGTTCCGATAAGTTTAGAACCTAAAAGCTGTCGAAATTTCCAAAAGAATTGCCGCAACTGCAAGATTTATGAAGTTGCGGCAAAAGAAGACATTTATCTGTTACAGTGGGCTCTATGAATTCCGAAAAAATACAACAAAGAATTTTTGTAAAAAAATCTTGTTCCTTTCGTAAGAGAGCACAATAGGTCTACATATTTTTAATCCAATTTTTTGTTACACAAACAAATACTATTCTTATCAAGAGAGATCGATTCTCTAAATTGTCCAGAGCAAAGAGCTCTCTTTTCACTTTTGTGAAAAGAGAATTGTAGAGGACCAAAGTGGTGTCCCAAGATATTGAATATTTTACAAGGAAATGGGCAAATTGTTGCAAAACAGTAGCTGAATTAAACCTCAATGGAAAGGGTGGCCAAAAAAGCTCAACAAGTTCAAAGTTAGTGGTTAGAAGAATAAAAATTATATTTTTCTATGATCTGTATTAAATTATCAATTAAATATAAAATTAATCAAAGTTCTGTGATCAAACGTTTCCAAGTTTTACAATTTTATGTTAAGATTTTTCCCATCGCACTTATTCAGATTCTAAACCTCTTTTTTCGAATTGACTTTAGTATTTTCACTAATTTGGGAATAAATTCAAAACGTATGCCTTGATTTTAATGACATAGGCCTTGTTTTATTGGCAGCATGTTTGTCATTATAATTAAGAAATAAAAATTTAAGTTTTTAATAATTTCGAATTTTGATGATTTTTTGAAAAAAAAAAAAAAAAATTTGCAATTTTGTATAAAATTATTTTTTTTTTTTTTTTTTTTTTTTTTCAAAAAAAGGCTTTATATCTCTATAACTATTACTCGTATTTAAAAATAATATACGAAAGAGTTGAGTATAATTTTAATAATAATTTTTTGATATATTTTTAAATAAAATCAGACAAGTAGTTTTGGAGATATGTTCCAAAATATAATGCAACCTCCTTAATTTCACAAAATGCAATTTATCGCAAGAACTAATAATAATTCAAAAAATGTGCATAAGCGTCTTATATACTTATGATTACCCTCTATTCGAATTGACTAAGAACCGCCGTGCCGCAGAATTAATGTTGCCCTTTGCAATAGTCTTAAAGCTACAAGTCTTGAAAATGCCAACAGAAATCTCTAAAAGAAATAAATCTCTACTGAATCATTTTTAATTTCTTTCATTATTCTTGTTTACCTTTCTTATATTTAAAATAATAATAAATAGAAAATATTTAATATATTCTTATAATAAATCTAAATAAAATAGTTAACATTTTATAAAAATAAAAACCCTCACTTCTCACTTTGTTAACACAAATTCTTCATGGTTTTTAATTCTTATTTTTTACTATATAACCTTTATCACTCAATCTATTTTCCTAAATTCTTACGCATTTTCTTTAACAATCCCCAAGTACTTTTCCTTTTCTTTGTAAATTGGAAAATTCAACTTGAAATCTATTTCTTTTTTCTTTGTAATTGAAAATTCATTTTGTAAACCAACTTGTTTTTCATTTATTTATTTATTTTTTGTGTAATAAAATATGTTGCAAGTTTAGCTATTGTTAAGTTATGTTGTACCTTAAAATCTGAGGTATTATTATATTTCTTAACAGGCACTTTAAAATCAAAGCAATAATTTTAAGAGAGATTTGTTGTTTAAAAGAAAAATTCCTTTGAAAATGTCAATGGTATTTGACCTTTTTTTATCAAAAGGAATTTTTATTGGGACAAAGAGAAAAAATTTATATTTATTGTCTTTTACAAGTGTTTTGGGAAATTTATATTTCCTTAAGATATTTGCAAGTGATGGTCCTTCGAGCTGGAATTAGGAAAAGTGTTTACAATGTGACAGGGCAACTGAATAAAAATCACATAAGAACCCCAACATTTGACACTTTATTTGAAAGCTTTCAAAAGATGGTCCTTCCAGCTGGAATCAGCGAAAGTAACCAGCAGTTTATGGTGGCAATTATATACTAGTTAGTCATCCTACTAAATTAAGGTACCATTAGTCACTTTATTAGCTACATTACTATTTATGAGCTAATCCTAGCAAGAAATCTAATGCAAGTGATGGTCCTTCGAGCTGGAATTAGGAAAAGTGTTTACAATGTGACTGAGTAACTGAAGACAAGTCTCCAGAAAGTGCTACAGCATTTCACACCTTTTTTATTCCAAATTGTTACCATCATAGACTTTCAGCCATATTCCGAGAAAGTGAGAATCCTTTCACCCATATTCCAAGAAAGTGAGCTGATTAGAATGATCAATATTATTAGTCAGAATAATGTTATAATTTCCACAAAAGAATTTTCCGATTTTGTGGTGTCAATTCGTGGCTGAAAACAGAAGATCTTTATAAAAAAAGGGATCGAAATTACGTTTAGTCTCTAAAATAACATTTTTCTTTTTTGTAGTTATTCTTACACATAATTTTGCAATGAATACTTGCGAAAATGTTTGAAATGCTTTTGAAGATCTACAAATGAGTTTTTCTTTTTTTCTGTCTAAGAGTAAAAATTGAAAATCTTTAAAAAGAGGGATATCAATTTTAATATTTGTTTTCTAATCTCCATAATTGGTATTTAATTTGTCGCTCCTAATCTACAAACCTTTGATGACATGTCATATTATTCTCAATGATCTTGTCGAGATCGGCACAACAAATGTGATCTTCTCGTTTACTACACCGAAGAGGGAAAGTAATTAAAATGCTTTTGAAGATCGAAAAATAGTTAGCCTTATTACTGATGTCTATTCATGATTAAAAACTAAAGATCTTTATAAAGAGAAAGATCAATTTAATGTTCTAAACTCCACAATGGGTTATTTTTTCATACTCTTCGTGAATAAAAAAAGTTTAAAGATTTGTATGAAAAAATGAGAAGAATTGAATTATTTTCCAAGAGAAAACAATGATCGACTGCCTTTGTGAAATTTGTGTTTTAAACTACATAAAAATTAAACTTATCTGATCTACAAACCTTGATAACATATTGAAAAATTCTCAACGATCTTCTCGAGATCGATACAAGGAATGTGATCTTTTCTTCGACTTATTCGAAGAGTGGGATAATTAGATTTATTTTTAGCAATTGTCAGATTTGTGCTGTAATTTTCATAATTTACTTTTCTTTATTAATGGTTCCTACAGTTTCTAGTGGACCGAAAACATGCATTAATCTTTTTTCTAAATTTTCATCAGTCATATTTAATAATCTGTCTCTTATCGAGGAGAGAGAATGATCAGGCGTGCGTGTCAGTTCCATCTCTAGTGTCCGGAAACATTTCGAAAAATTTTATAGAGATTGAGTTCATGTTTGCCTAATTTCTGGGAGAGGGAGACGATCGACTATTTACATAAAATTTTTATTATATTCTCCTCAAAGGAATTTTCCTTATTTACAATTTCTTTTGGAATGAAATTTAGAGATTGTAGAGAAATGAAGTTAGGTGTCAAAATATCGCTTTGATTTCTCTTTTCATCTTCAAATTCGATTGAAATTTTTTTGAAAAATCTAAACATTTGATAACAGAAAAATATCACTGCTGTACGGTAAATATTGCCATATTTGTTAGCTACTCCTATATAGACATTTTATTTGTATAGACAATATAAACAATCCTTAGATTATAAAATTACGGAAACCTTCGGGTAATCAAGCTTTACGTGTTGACAATGGTATTTACGAAGAATGAGTGAAATTAACACTCCTTCATTCTTCATTCTTTTATGAGTAGAAATGTTGACATTGTTGTATTTAAAAATAGCATGAAGTTAACAACATTGTTATATTTGTTTACACAATTTGTTAGTGTTGCCAATTTTACATTTTAACAAATTTAAATTAATTTTTTTTTTATTTAAAAATATATTTCATTTCTTCTTATCTTTTGCTTATAATGTTAATCTAACTAAATCATTTATTTATTGTTTGTCCCAGTACACCTACTTCCCAAGGTTGTTTCTTTCTGTATTTAAACTAAATGCTATTTGATATTTTCTTTTTATTTTATGTGTTACCACCATCATCGCATTAAAGTATAGGTCCCCAGACAACACTTTTTCAATTGTGTTTGCTTGGCACTTTATATGCGTTACTTTCTTTTAAATTATGAAAAATCTATATAATTTAAAACACGCAATTACACCCATGGATTACCAAACAAAAAAAAACCATCATCAACTCCCTACGAAACATTACACTTTAATGTCCAAGTCAGCCAGCGTAAATTAAAGGGATATTTTTCTTTCTAAGTGTAATGAAAATGGAAAAAAAATCTATCATAATTTTTCTTTGGAAAAAAAGGACATTTCTGATCACAACCCCTTTAGAAAATACGAAAAACCATAAACATTTTTTCTATTAACAAAGTTTTGCAAAAAAAAAAAAAAAGGGTGTAAAATATTTTCTTCCTTAATTTTGCTAGAGAAAACAATGACCTTTTTTTTTTATTTTGCTACTTCCTTTTATTTCTATTACCCTTAGGTTAATCAGACAAAAGCTAAAGTAATAATAGTCTTTATAGAAATATGAGTTAAGGATATTTTATTGTTTATATCCTAGTTTGGTTTTTTGGTATTGCTGGTGTTGTTATTGTTATTATTTTGGCGCATGTCTTTATAAAGGGAATAATATATTTTGCCCAACAAAACTAATGTATGGAGTTTATTTTGTTGCTGTTAATGGAAATTGTCTAGGGTTTTTATGATATTTTCACTTTCATTTATTAAATATATTTTTTGTTTTTAGTTTTTTTTATCTTTTTTGAAATTTTATTTATTTACAACAACTTCCCCTTGGCTTTTAGTGTTTGAAACGTGTCTGACAGCCATTAAATTAATTGTTCTTCAACATGGTGTTTATTTAAGCGATTTATAGCTTTAATGGTTTATTAGTTAACAGTAAATATTTTTTTATTTTTTTTTTTATATTTAACAAATATCTTTTAATTGTTCTAGACATGTGATGCAAGTTTAGAAATTATTAAATTTTTGTTAGTAATTTATTTTATTTAAACTAGAGAAATATCTGTCATTTGATGATGTTTACTATAGTGTTGTTATACTGTCATTTAAATGTTAATAAATTTTATTGAAAACGTCATTATTTTTATGAGTTTTCTAGAGATACAAATTTCTTATGGAATTTATATGCAATTGTTTATATAAAAGCGAAAATTTTTATATTTTTAAATATTAATTTCCACCCCAAAATAATGTATTATTACTTCTAAAACTAGTGAAAATAGCCTGCTCTCGTTCTAATGTAGCGTTTGAAATTGTCTCCTTCCGAACTAGTTCTGCAGAAGTGTTAACTGGCCCTTACCCACTCTATGGAATGGTTCTAGAACTAGTTTTTCAAACGATTGTTTTTGTTGTAAATTGTCATTTTTAGAACGCATTACATAGAAGCATTAAGTATCAGATTTAGAGCCTAAGGATGTTACTTAATAATCTGCCAATTGTATTAATGAATCGCCAATTTGCCAATTGTATTAATGAATCGGATCCTCAGTTCCAGTTCTGTACCAATCGACACCTAACTTGTCACCAAAGTTCCAATTGAGAACCAGTTGACACAAACTGAGTGTCATTTTATAAAATGCTTGTTAAGTGCGCAATTAGCTACTGGCGCGAAATAGCAATCAGTGGCTGAGTGATTAACGTTGAAGACTATAAAACAACTGCGTTAGGTGAGCATGGATTCGATTCGGGGTGACGCCATAAAATAAAAATAAGAAATAAATTTACTAAAAATAATAATGAAAAAATGTTAAAAAAGTTAAACAATTACAAAGTTTTTATCAAATTTTTGTTACATTAATCGACACTAAACCTGTCCCCTAGGACCAGTACTGTGACCTATCCTTCGACCTGTCCCAAGGGGCTAATTAATCATCTCCAATGACAACACCATGTAAAAGTGACCGGTTCTTCTCATATAAAGGAACTGGAACCGGTCACTAGCCCTGAGAATATGTCACGTGACTAGTTTTGAACCGGTTCTCTTTACTCTAGGGTTAGTACTAAAACTAATGATTTGGGAATGATTTATTAAATTATTTATCTCTAGCTATACTTTTCAATTTACTTTTTTGCTTATACATTTTCATAAAAAAAATATTATGATATTTTTATTAATTCTGTTTTTATTAAGCCGTTTTTGTTGTTTTTTTTTTTCAATTGTGGTCTCATCTTCACACCTTATGTCTGCTCTTAAATTAAGGGTATTAATATCCCTGGGATTATTTTGTTTCCCTCTTTGACTATAAAAACAATAAAGTATGAACAAAAAAATTCCTAGACTTAACCACAAAAGTTTTATGTGTTTTGTTTTTTCTTTATATGAAAAAATAATGTAAATCTCCACACAGTAAAAACATGACAAAAAACTTAAATTACCAAAGAAACCTCATAATAAAACCAAAAAAAAAAAGGAAAAACAAAAATAAAACTTACACCGAAATCAAATCATAAAATCACAATAAAATCTGAAGTAATTCCAATAGTAAAAGAAGAATTTACACTGAAAGGAATTTTTTGAAATGAAATTGGTTAGGAATAGAATATAAATTTTTACTAATTAAACTAGAGCGGTTAAATTTCTTTTCTATTTACCTCTGGACAAATAAGAGATGGAAATAGATAATTACATTTTCTTTGAATTAATAAAAATTAAAATAAAGCGTTTCTTACATGTAATTTAATATGACAAAACTGGAAAATGCAACGAAGTATAACCTTCCCGGTATAAGAAAATATGTCTTCTATTTTTAGAGCCTTTAATGTTCGTAATAGTAAAAGGTAACTTTAATTAAAGTGAACTTTAAAACTTTTTGTTATTACAACTTCCTTGTAAATTAAAATTAACATTTTCAAAATCATGGCAATATCAAAGAAAATACCACTTAATTTTGGCAAATTACATTGTGGCAACGACATTTTTTTTTACTGACAAACATTTATGTTTATTTTCTGCAAAATATGGTAAAATCAAATACATAAACCTCACTATAAAATTTAAAGGTAGGATGATCTTCCCTTTATCTTATCGGCTACTTTTAGCTTAAAGTTAACTTATAATAACCAAATGCTTCTTATCTGTCCGATAACATCATACCTTTAGCTNTTGGCAAGTTGTAATAATGGGCNTTAGTTTATTAAAAATGTGAATGAACATTTTGTTTTGAATTTGTTTTTGTTTATTCTAAAAATGGTTAAGACTTTTTTATGCTAATTAAAGTAGTATTTTTAAAAACAAATTTCTTTACTTTTTCTTTAAGTGTATATATGACTTTACTCTCACATTGCAAACTACTAGCAGTAAATTTATAAAAAAAAACACATTAAAGATAAAAGTAAAATGACAAAGAAGTCATATAAATAAAACACATAACCAATCAAACATTAATGCAATATATTGACAACATAAACAAAAATATCTTTTAAAAAAAGAAAAAAGAAAAAAACGAACAACAACAAAAAAACAGTAGTCACAAAAAAACAAAGTAATATCATATTGACAGGTTATTTAACTTAAATACACAGTAGAAAGAAATAAGATGACATGTTTACTACCTTTTAGAAACAACCGTGTAATAGTAATAAATAAACATGGTTTCGTTTACTTTTATTTCGTAGTGGGGGAATACAAACACAAAAAATAAAAGTGTGGGAGAGTTATTTTTGGGGAATGAAATAAAGTTTTTTTTTTTGTTTACAACAATTTTTGTTTCTGTTAGCAATAATGTTTTTATATGCAAAACATGTTGACTTATAGGATGATATAAAACTTCAAACAAACGAAACAGCACTTGACAATTTATAACAAAATTGTATTTTAAAACAACACTTTTAGCTGTATTAGCTCTCTTCTTTCTTTTTTTTTTATTTTTTTGGGAGGGAAGGTAAGGAATTAAAGTAATGGTATTATGTCTAACAATAACAATATTAACTTATGCTATATGTTGTAAAAAAAAACAATAACAAAGTATAGAATTTTAAATTAAAGTCACACCAAAAAAGTACAAATTCATTCATAGCAACATATAAAACATTTTATATGTATGTATGTAGCTATAGTAAAGGTAATTAAATACAAAACAGATTTTAGCTTTAGAACACTCCCAGTCATTTTCACATTCAGACATTCATTTTATATTGAACAAGAAAAAAAAATTCTAAAAATATTTTAAAATTTACAAGGGATACCATAGAATTTCAATGAGCAACTAAATATGTAGCTCCTCTATCATACAAATTCTATAAAGTATAAAAGCATAAAAAAAAATTCCCAAATATATTTTGAGTTTATTTTTTTGTTGGTTTGTCATTGTCGGCTTAAAAAAAAAATAAAAATAAATTAGCATAAAATGTAATCAAATTTAGGTTTAACTTTAAGTTTTTAGAACGCTTTTTATTTTATTTATAAGGGTTTATAAAAATATCCCAAAAAAATAAAAATTTGTTAATTTACATAGTATAAAGATTTCAAATATTGAGAAAAAAGTTAATAACTTGAAATACTTTAGAAAAAGAATTTAAGTGGATTAAAACTAAAACTATTAAATAGTTTAGACTTAAAAGGATTTGCTGTTACTAAAGCTACTGATATTTAAAAAAAATATAAAATGTAAGTCTTTAACCCTAAAATGTTATAGTTTGTTGAATAGAGTATGTTTTAATTATTTTTAATTAATAATTGTTTAATCTAAATCTAAAATTTTTAGAAAAATTTGATAGAAAACAAAAACAAATACTAAAAATTTTTTTAAAAATTTTGGTTTTTTTTTAACCCTGAAAGGTTACACATTGTCAAATCCATCAGTCGTCAATATTAAAGAAGTTTGCAATCGTAAATTGCCTTGTTGTCTATGTTTTGCGGTACCAAAGTAGAGTTTGTGGACTATAATTAGACACCAGCAGAATGGAATAAGTATATTCTGTGCCGCTACACATTTCATCAGCATTCGTGGGGTCTTATCGATTTTCATTTCGTTGAAACCTAAACTTGGCGCGCGCCTTACACTGGGTGCAATATTGAGGGATTCAGTTAGCTGCGCCAGGCATTGGGACAAGTTGAAACTAACGTCATAAATGCTGTTAAAGATGTGGTTACAGAGTGTTGTAATCCGACATCCGGTTTGAAAGACCATAAACAAGTTTGCAATCGTAAATTGCATTGTTATCTCTTTTTGTTGTTGGTACCAAAGCAGAGTTTGTGGACAATAATTAGACATCAGCAGAATGGAATACGTATTTTCTGTGCTGCAACACACTTCATCAGAATTTGTGGTGTCTTATCCAGTTGGGTTTCGTTGAAACCTAAACAAATCTAATGTTAAGATTATTTTTTTGCCATTTTTTAAAGAATTTTCATAAATTATTTTTAACCCTGGAAAGCAATTGTATTAGTAATTTTTTTAAAATTGCTTTAAATTTAAAATCTATTGAGTTTTTAATAAAAATAATAAAATATTTCAAAAAATTCAGGAAATTAATTTTTAACCTTGAAAGGTTAGACTTCACTTCAAAATTTTTGTCTTAACCTAAAATTGTTAGTGAAATTTAAGTGAAAAAAATAAGAAATATTAAAGAAATTTTTTAAGGATATTGGATTTTAACCCTAAAACGTTAAACATTGTCGAATTAATCAGTCATCAATATAATGTTTTTGTAATTATTAATTAAACTTGAATTTGCATTAAAAATTCTTTTGATTTTTTTTTACAAATATAACGAATTTTCATAAATGATTTTTAACCCGGGAAAGCAAAGTTTTGCTGCAATAAGCAGGCATTTATTTAATTTTATTAGTAGGTTTTTAAAATTATTTATGTTAAACTTAAACTTAAAAAAAGTTTTTAATAAAAATAATAAAATATTTTAAGAAATTCAGGAAATTAATTTTTAACCTTAAAAGATTAGACTTCATTACAGTTTGAGACGCATTTTACATCGTCTTAAAATTTTAATCTAAAGCAAAAATTGTTTTATGAAAAAAAAAAGAAAGAAATATTGAAGAAATTTGTTAAGTATATTGGGTTTTTAACCCTGAAAGGTTACTCATTGTCGAATAAACCCAACATTCACTTAATGTTAAGATTGAATTTTCGCGAGTTTTTTTTTTTTTTTTTATTAAACTTAAATTTTGATACAAATTCTTTTGAAATTTTAATAAAATAACAAAACATAAAGAATTTTCATAAACTATTAATTTTATTAACCCTGGAAAGCAATGCTTTGTTGAAAAAAGTAAACATTTATTTTATTTTAATAATAAGTTGTTAAAATTATTTATTTTAAATTTAAAATATATTGAATTTTTTATAAAAATAATAAAATAATTTAGATAAATCAGGAAACAATTTTTAACCTTGAAAGGTTAGACTTCATTGCAGTTCGGGAAGCATTTTAGTTTGTGGAAAACTTAATTTATTATATGGTATACTATAACATTTAAAATGAATAAAGAAATTTCAGCACATTTTTTAAAAATGTGAAAAAATATATTTAATTTTTTCTTTAATTCGATTTGATAATATTTTGAGGTCTATCCACTACCCGTTTTAATAGCGGGTGTTCAACTCATTCAAATTAACTTGAAAATACCTCAACTATATCTTTAAATACCTTTAATGGTTCCACTGTATAAATCAAATATCAAATTTTAAATTTCCTTAAGATCTTTTTCAAACTAATAACAATATAATGAAATTTCCTGCAGTCAAAAAGTAATGTAAATTTAATATTTTTTTTATTCTATTTTTGCGAATATTGTCATCATCATCAAATTGTGCTAAAATATAAAAAAAAAAAAAAATAAACATAAAATCTATCTTGGGAATATCACTTCTTTCTTTATGCCTTTATGTACATATTAATACATATTTTCTTTGTTGCGTTGCGACTTTGTAAAAAATTTTGGCAGTCAAAAGGCGACAGACAACATTTTATATATATCGTTAAAAGTATCTAGAAATTTTGTATATATCTAAAAATATTTTCTCAATTACCCACAAAACACCATATGTTAGATATGAATTTTTTATAATAACAGCAACACTATAACCTAACAAGTAACAAATCCTCTTTGAAAATATTTGAAGAAAAAAAAAAAAACAAAATAAATATCCATGCAGTTTGTGTAAGATATTTTTAGAAAATTCATTTTATGACAAAAATATATTAGTTAAAATATTAAGTTTGCCATATGGTTTTAAATGAAACCAGCCATCAGCAGCAGCAACAACTACAAAATATATATAAACAACAAAAAAGTAATTTTAAAGAACAAAGAAAATCCAAACAACAGCAAAAAAAATTGTCCCATCGTCAACAATGTCAATTTAACTTTGTTTTTTTTTTTTTTATTCTTTCTCATCACCTTTTTTTGTTTTCTTTTTGGTATCTAATATTTTCACCGCTAGGTTGGCAACATTATTAATTGTATATTAGTATGTGTGTGTATGTTTAGTTGACATTTAAATTTGATGTTTTATGTCATCTTTATGTCATTGTCTATTTTTATGGATATTTTTTTACCATAAATGTTGGGTTTTTTCTATACTTTTTGTTTATATTAAAAGAAAATTCTATTTTAAATATTTCTATGTTTGTTTATTTTTTCACAACAACACATATGTTTTTTGTTTGTTGTTACATTTTATTATTTTGTGGAAAGGAAAATTGTAGTTAATGATTTTATATGACAAGCATTTAAATGTTTTAATTATGGGAATTTTTGTGGGAGACTAGTCTAGAGAATTTTTTTAAAACGAATTGAAAATAACATAAGTTGAAAAAGTAAACAATGGAAATTTCAATTCCAACTAGATTTTTCTTTAAAATTTAGCGAGTTAAAAAAATAATTGCAATTAATTTTGGTATTAATTTGATACCAAATATACGAATTACTAAAAAAAATATCTAATAAAATTTATTAAACGAATTTTGATACGACCACAGTTGTTGTTAATTTGACAACAGTATTTTTCCTTTAATATAGTTAGCTCTTGAAATTCAATAAAAATTTTAAATATTTTCCTTTTTTTATTTAGCTTTACTAATATTTTAATAAATTTTTCTAATTTTTTTAACTAAAATTAAATTTGATTTTCAAAATTTATATTTTTTTCAATTCAATACATATCCAATATTTTCAATTTATTTACATAATCAATTTATTTCATATTTCTAGATCATTCATCTTAAATATTTTCCACATGTTTGAAAAATTATTCTAAACATTTCAATCAAATCATTATAGGAATTTTATCAATACAAAACTCAAAATAAATTTTTGCCAATATTTCTAAAAAAAAAAAAAATATTAGAATTTTATTATTATTTTCTTTTTTATAACTACAGAGGTCACTCATCTATGAAAGTTTATATATTAAAAAAAAAATTAATAAATATATATATATTTTTTTAGTTTAAGCAAAACAACAAAACTAATAAAACTTTAGAAAACAGCCTCCAAATGTATGTCAGTTTATAATGAAAAATAAGCCAAATATGCGAAAAAAAAATCCAGCGAAAATTTTTTCTAAAACTAAACAAAACTAATCAAACTTAAATACAAAAATGTTCATATGTTGAGTAAAAAAAATTCAGCAGAAAAAAATAAATAAAAACAGAACACACAAATATTTTAATTTTACACATTTTTATTAAGAAATATGACGTAAACTATAAATTAAAAACTTACACTTAGAATTTTTTTAAAGAAATTAATTATAGAGTAAATTTTAGAAAAAAAAAAATCTAATAAATTCATATTATTTAGATTTAATGAATTTTTTGCAACCTTGTGCTAGCAAAATATTGTAATAATATGGCATCACAGATGATAATACACAGTTGTATATAAAGGGAATATAAATTTTGATTTAAAGATATAAAATAATAAATAAATAAATAAATAAATAAATAAATAAATAAATAAATAAATAAA
>MINK01173788.1:7161-18796 GCA_001735545.1 Phormia regina | reverse complement strand
CATATTAAAATTTTGATTGTGTGTAATCATTGAATGATAAAACGGAATCATAAAAGTTGGACATCATGAACATGGTATTATTCAAATCAAAGAGAAACGACTGTACAATCACTGAATAGTTGTGGTGATCATGGTGCGACCATGTTTTTTTTTCTGCGTGGTCATACAAGTAAGTTGGATTCCGTGTATATACTGTTTTGTACAATAGTGTCAATACTAGTATCTTTAACAATTCAGATTCTCTAACACACCTTATAACTTTTTTGAATTCTCAGAAACATGATCATATTTTCTCAAATTGTATACATGCCTAATTATATCCAGCAAAAACTTTGCTTGACATGTAATGAGTTAAGAAGCTACTATAATGGCTCTTACTACATACACGTTAGATGAATAACTCATGTCATCACCGTCTTTAGAGGCAACTACTTATAATATATTATTACTGGTAGGCTTTTCAGAAAGTCATTACTTAGATGCCTTTATAAGAACTAATTACTTTGAAGCTATTCAATAATTTATTAATTTCAAATAATTACAGAAGTCATTATTATCCAAGTGAATAGTAACTAGTTACATTATCGGTTATAAATTAGTACTGAAAGATGGAAAATTAAACAGATGATATATTTTTTTTTTTTTAATTTATTTATTGAAAACATATATTCAAATTGAGGACTATAATTTAAAACTGAATTGTCGATATTAAATATCGATAATAAATTTTCGTTCGACATAAAGAAACAAGTCATTTATGTATTTTTATGTTTTACCAACTCTTTTAAAATTAAATAAGATAAAAATAATATTTCTAAAAATCTGATACCTATTAATTGGTTACATATCAGGTTAAAAGTAAGAGCTTATTAATACATTTTCACGTAATGCAGAAAGTATGTTGTTATCATTGAAAAGTAACTGCATCCGTAACTAAGTTGTTTCTGGGATAGCATTAAAAGTCAATTTAAGTTTTTTGGTACTAACAGAATCACTACCATATATTAATGTTGGAATAAGATAAAATTTAGTAAGCAGAATTCTAATATTAGGAGGTGTAAAAAACTGTATGTTCCAAAGTTTTCTATGCATTGAAGCATAGTTTATATGATCACTCCAAGTGAGAGTATTATTAAATATGACACCTAGACTTTTTGCACACGTGACATTTTCGATTACTTGATTATAAATTATTACTACTGATTCGCGAGGTAATTTACAGCGATAATGCATTTAGACTTATTCGGATTAATACATAATCCATTTATACATTATTATACACTCATGCACATATTTTAGAACCGAATTTAATTTTTCAATACATACATTTATATCTCTGAAATTTTTACTGATGTCAAGTTGAACATCTTTCACGTAAATATGAATTTTAAAATATGAAATTTTTTGTTACATAACATATAATCTGAATAGTAGAGGTCCAAGTATAGAACATTGTGCGACTCCTTTCGAAACGGGTAATATATTAGATATTTGATTACTTCTAAAAACAGACTGCTGACGACCTAACAAATATGATGATATTAATTTAGTTGATGAATTTGAAAAATTAAACAATTTACTCAATTTGAGGCATAGAACTTTATGATTTATCATATCAAATGTCTTTGAGTGGTCCGGTAGAACAAGTAACAAAAAGTCAACTTTTCGATTTTTCGACTTTTTTTAATTTTGGAATAATCGACTTTTCGACTATTTTCGACTATTTCCGACTTTTCAACTATTTTCGACTTTTAGATTTTTCAACTTTTTGATTTTTCCGACCATTATCGACTTTTGACATCAAGAAAGTCGATTTATCGACAATTTTCAAATCAAAAAGTCGATTGTTCGATTATTCGAAAGTCGATTTGATAAACCCTACTGAGGAGAAGTTTTAAAAGTGTAAGGAGTGTTATATAACATCCATAATCGAACAATTTCCGCCTTGTGCTTAAGGTCAATGCCCTGCTGGAAGAAATAGTCGGATTCAATGCCAAGTTTTTGAGCACTTTTATACAAGCAACCCTTAAAGATATTCAAATAAATATTTTTATTCATTATTTCATCAATAAATACTAGTTTCCCAACTCCAGCCGTCAACATACAACGCCATATTTTTACACCAGCACATCCATGTTTAACAGACGAAAAAATTACTTTCACCAGAGAATGTTACCTTATCCCTAAAGTATATTCCTTTCTACGGAGGTGAACACCTGTACCAGTGTTTTCCTTTAACATTGCAGCAATTTCGGACGATGAAGTTTTAGGCTCTTTTTAATTATTTTTACTAGTTTCCTCTTTTCCCGAACAGGTAGTGCGGGCGGTCGTCCACTTCCTGTCTGATACTCACATCTTCGTCTTTAAAACGTTTTTTAATTCCAGTATTGGTGGTACATGGACGGTTAATCAATGTCCATATTTCCTGGATTGTTTTATTTTGTTTGTATGCACTTACAATAATGTTTTTTTTAAATTAAGTAGCTTTATTTAGGCAGAAGTGTTGATGAGAGCCAAATTTCTTAAAATTTCTTTAAAATTTAGATGCAGTGACAGTGACTTTAGTCAACAAGAAATATGGGCTTCAAATAATAAATACTTACTTTTTTTAATAAAGTTAATGAAAGAAAAATTATTTTAACTAAAAACATTTTAAATAAACCCTATTTAATGCAGCATTAAACTATTTTTATATATCATTTGTTTTATAGGCGCAGAGACGCTTCAAACTTAGGTAAAGGCAAATGACGGTGACTTTAGTCCACCTGTGTACATAAATGCTAAATAAATTCAAATAGAATTGAATTGAATTTTGATTTATTTTATACAAAATTCAATTAAACATATTAATTTTTCTATGTATTTTTTAAACACTGTATTAAAATATAATAAAAGCCATCGTATATAGGAAAACGATTCTGTTCCCATCACTTAGCAGATCTACCCCATGGAATGGGATTGATTCAACGTTTTTGTCACTTCACAAAAATTAACTTAACATGAAGATAGTCAACATCGAAACAGATTAAGTATACGCCAACTTATCAAGGTTTTTATTACTAAAGAAACCGTTTGAATATAACATTTTTGAATATAACATTTTAAACAAAAAAGTTGTGAATGCTCTCCAGTCTACCCTAAGTACATAAGTACATATACATCAAAGGATGTTTGCAAAAACTACTCCTTTCTCTCATAGGAGTGAAAGCTCTGGTATGGTATCAAAACAAGAATATAGTTTTAGTACAAAAAAAAGGTCAACTCTCGTAATTGTTTGAAGCTGTGAGCCCTTTTCAAATATCAAAATTTTTTGAAAGGAAATGAGCAAACTGCTCCAAAAAGAAAAGTGACTAAAACAAGTAACAAATCTTTAATGAAAGAGTTTACGAGTTCATAAATAGTAATCAAAACTATATTTGTCTGCAATATGAAAAATCCAAAACTCTAAGATCAATCGTTTTCAATTTATACCCAAATTTATTTTATAATCATAATTGTGGTTCAAAGTTCATAAAAAGGACTAAAAAATACTTAACTTTCCCATTGTTCTACAATTTATTTTGCATGTTTATACTTATTGATCTCATACGTTCTTATATCAGATTTTTTACATTTCACATGACCATATACTTACCTATATCTCGCATTTGAAAAGTGATATCTTATAGATTTAATGATAAAAAAATTTGCTTTATTCCTTCCCATATTTAAACAATTTTCTTAACATAATTTTCTTTTTTCTTTAATATTTCTTATATTTGTATTTTGTTTTCCTATATCTTTTATAATTCCTTTCTATGTATTTAATTTTCCTTGAGTTCAATACATTTTTCTTTCGTATTCCAAATTTTATCTTTTTCTTCTATTAGTTTTTCTTTATTATTGTTGTGTAACAATTTCATTTGTTACATTTTTCTATTAATAAAATTCCATTTTGTTGCTGAGGCCAAGTTGATCTAAGGAATTTCATGTTGTCGATGTTTTATTGAAAGAAGAATTTTTGTATAAGATTGAAGAGAAGTCTAGACAGATGATATTACTATTATAATTAAAATACTTTTCCAATTTGCTATATGTCAATTTTACTTTTCTTTTTTTTTCCCTTTTTCCTATTACTTGTACTTTTTCTTCATTGTCATTGGCTTGATTTGTATAATACGAAATAGAAATTTTTGCTTCTAATGTTTGTGAAATGTAACAATGGCAAAAAAAGTTTGTTAGAGAGAAGAAAAAAAAAAGTAAAATTTTATGCAAATGAAGTAAAAAAAAAACAAAAAATACAAACTTACAATTCATGAACAGATTTTAAAATGAGATCAAGAGTAAGAAAAAAATAAATTCAATATTTCATGGTCAATATTTCTAGAACATAAAATATTGAAAGAAACAAAAAAAAAAAACAAGTTGGCATTGTCAAACAGGAAATTGAAAATGGACACACACATACATAAATTCAAGTACGAAGTTTAAATAATTTTTATATGAAGGAACAAAAGTTTAGCAAAAACCATTAAAACTTAAAATAAAATATTCTTATTGAAATCTCTACTTCATAAAAATAATATTGATTCATTAATAAATTCATCATACGCCTAAGATTTATTTCCTTTTCACATATTTTTCATTAAAAGTATAAGTAATTATTATTTTATGTTTAATATTAATCATACGCTCTCATTACAACTTTACTAACCACTTGACATTTATATCAAAGCAACAAATTAACCTTGATTTCTATATACATGTATTACACTTACCAAAAACTCAACTAAAATATTACTTTCATAAATGATTTCACTTTTTTATTCTGTAACTTTTTCCACTTTATAATTACTATAAGAGGCTCTATCATTTTACTTACCCCAAAAAACACTCAAGTTGTTTCTTTCAAATCTTTTCTATCTCAACAATCATCATTGCTTAAGCAAACTTTTTACCACTCTTAAACTTAAGCTTCATATTCATATAATAACACCAACAATAACGGCTACAGCAGCATCAGAAGTAGACACACAAATTCAATTCCAACAACTAACTACCTTAACAACATTAAAATAGTAGTTGTTGTTAGAAGTAGCAGTTGTAATAGTAGAAAAAAAAATCAACTCAGTTTGTACTTTTTCTTATAATTAAGTACCTCTTGATGTCATGAAATGCGTAAATCCTACTTACCCAACGTTATACAGACAGACAGAAGGAAAAACTCTATATAAATTCAACTTGCCACAAAAAAAATTTGTTTCTTTCTATTACATACAACGTACAACAAATAAAAGATGAAAAGTATTGTATAGTATATAGTATATGTGAAAGTAGGGTGATTGGAAAGTACTTAAAATTTAGATAATTCAAATAAGGGTCTTAATGATTAATAAGCCTTATATTTTATGTAATCCTTTCTCTGCTACATCCTTTATATCTTCCACTATATTACCGACAAATTAAATTTTCGCCTTAAAGTATGCTTTAATATTTTCACATTTATAAATCTACATTCGAATGCTTAATATATATATGTCTATGTGTGTATTTACACTATATTTTTTTAGTTTTTGACCCATAATTCAGTTTCTTTTAAACGAATTTGGTTAAATTATTAAAATTGCCAAAAAGGGAATAATATAAAAAAGCGCCAAATCGGAAATAATCTACAAAAGGGAAAAACTTAAGAAACCGCAAAAGTGTAAGATAATAACTACAAAAAATTAATAATAAAAAATTTTAAGCGAAAACAAATTCCAAATCAAATAATTTACAAAAATAGAAAACAAAAATCAAATTTTGATGGAAAAAAGTAAGGATTTTTATAAAATGAAAGAAAAATCCCTTAAATAGAAATAATTTTAATTAAAAAAGATAAAAAAATCCAAAAGAAAATAAAAAAGAATCAAATAACAAAAAAATCTAAAAAATGAAAAACAAAAAAAAAAAAAAAAAAAAACCCAAAAAAAAAAAAAAAAAAAAAAAAAAAAAAAACTCAAAACTGAAAGTAAAAACCTCCGAAAGAATAAATAAAAAAATTAAAAAACGCAAAATTGTAAGTAAAAACCTACGAAGGAAAAAATTGAAAAAAAATCGCTAGAATGACAAAAAACTAAGAAATAAAAAAATTCCTAATAGAAAGAAAATGTCTAAAGGTAAATCCAAATATAAAAAAATCAACTAAATATTAAACACAAAATGAAAAAAAGCGCTAAAATAATAAAATCGTCTAAACGAAAAAATCTGAAATCAAATTATGACAAAATGTAAAAACAAATCAAAAAGCGAAAAAAATAAAAAATTACCAAAAAACACAAAAAAAAAAAACGTTAAAACTAAAAAAATCGCCGAATTTTTTTTTTTTACAAAACGGAAAAAAGTCAAAATTTTGTCTAAAAAAGCAGCAAAAAAAATATATAAAAAACATTAAATGAAAAAAAAAAAAAAATGTTAAGACTAAAAAATGGCCGTGAAGAAAGAAACAAATTTTTCAAAAGGAAAACTGTAATTTTTTTAATTAAAAAAAGAAACCCTAAATTAATTTGAAATAATTTGTAGAAATTTTCCACGGAAAACTAAAACAAAATCAAAAAAGAAAAAATCGCCAAACCGAAATTTTGCAAAAAAATAAAAAATACAAAAAGAAATAAAAAACTAAAAAAAAATCGCTAAAATTAAAAAAAAACTAATCAATAAAATATAAATTACGAAAAACGTTAAATGACACCAAATGAAAAAAAAACACTAAAATAATAAAATCAGAGAAAAAATAGTTAAAATCAAAATACGAGAGAACAAATCCAAAAGTGTAAAATTACGCAAAAACAAAAACCATTAAAAAACGTTTAAACTAAAAAAATAAATACCATATGAAAGAAAGAAAATTTTCAAATGGAAACAAGTTTCAAAGCGGAAAAATCTTAAAATAACAAAAAATCGACAAATGGAAAAAATCTAAAAATTAAAAAAAAAAAACTTTTAAAACTACAAAAGTGAAAATTAAAATTTAAAAAAAAAAATACTAAAATTAAAAAAAATCATTCTAAACGAAAATAATTTGCAGATAATTTCAAGAGAAAATTAAAGAAATATTTTTAAAATAAAAAAAAAATCTAAGCGAAAACACAACAGAAAATTTCTAAAATGGTAAGGATTCGCTTAAAGGGAAAACAATATTCAAAATACGATAAAACAAGTCAAGAAAGTAAAAAAACACTAAACCAAAAAACGTTGAAATAATAAAATCAATTTAATGGAAAAAATGTTATTAAACAAATATTATGTATTCGAATTGACTGCAAAACCCTATGTAGAAGAATTTTTATTTCCCAAAATAACTTTGACTTAAAACTTTTTATTTCAATCGCTTAAAATAGCGAAGCATCCGCCGTATTACCAAGTACTTAATATTAAATAGAGCTTTTAACTACAGTCTACATTACAACTTATTAATTAGCACTAATAACTGTATTATTTCGAGTGGCTTAACAAACAGATAAATCGATAAATTGATATCAATAATTCGACTCGCATTCATATTCAAAAAATAAAAATTTTTTATAGAAAAAGTATAGTCATAAAATAATAAATATATTTTGAATAAATTGTCAATCTACCCTCGTTTATTTATATATATGATACATATATCTTAATGCTTCATATAATAAGGAACTGAAATCTTAAGAATAAAGAAACTAAGAATACCTCTTCAACATAAGAAAACCTACTAGAGTAAATAGATGAAGATGACGATGATGATGACGATGAAAAGTATAGAAAAACTAACTTCTGTTACACTCTTAATGCAGCAGCAATAGCAACTACAGCATTAAAAAAAAAACACCAACAATCAGCTAAGCTTTAGTTTACAACATTATAACCTTAAAATATCATGACTAGCCACATTCATTTCATTCATTCTTTCTTTCTTTATATTCTACATAAATAAATACAAGCATTACAAGTAACACATACATACATATCTAACATATGTATATATGTGTGAGTTAAGATTTATATGATTTATATAAACATATACACATGTACTCATTATTTTAGTTAAAAAGAAGTGAAAAAGAAAAAACTTTTTAAAAATATAATAATGATGATGATTCTTAAGAATATTTTAACTATATGTATAAATATGTACTCATAAGTAAAAACTACTTGTTAGTTATACTTATACATAATAACTACAACAACAACAACATATATCTACCTTTAAAAAGAAACTAACATTATTAACATCTTGTAAGAAAAAGGGTATATTAAACAAACTTACAAATACTTATACTACTAAAGCGGCAGGAAATAAGAAAGAGCATAATAAACCAGAGTACAAAATTACTATTTTGAAGTAACACATACATACATACTTACATGTATAAATAAATGTAATTTATGTATAGTTTTTAACCAGCATTACAAATTATTTTGTTGAGAAATTATGTCTAGACTAGTTTTGGAAAAGAGGTAGCAGCTTAACAACCAAAATAAGAGAAACATTTGAAATAATATTATGAGCATAAAATAGTATATATTTTTGAGTTACATATACATATATATATGAGTTTGTATTAGTACGATAACAAGGAAATGTTAAAGGATAATATAGGGCACTCATATTAATTCAAGTGTAATTAAGTTTTTAGTTAGATTATTTTTCTTTCCTTCTTTTGAGTTTCATATATTTGTTTGTATGCATAAGATGAAAAGAAACTTAAAATTAAATAAAATTTGGAAAAAGAAAACTGAAATGAAATAAAGACTCTACATTATGCTTGAGTACGGTATAATTTGTGTGTCTTTGTGTAAAAAGGAAATTTATGGATTTTTGAAAAGCATAAGTTTTGTTTGCAAGATTTCTACCGAAATGACATGTAAGTTTTTGAGTAAAATTATTAAGCAATATTTTTGCTAAATTAAATTTAAACATTAATTTTAATTAGTCATTGAAAATATAATAAATAAAATATATTTAACTTTAGTATTAAATTTAGTTAATTACTAAATAAAGTGAATTGTTTATTGTAGTCTAAATAGCTGATTTAGAGAAGAAGAGTTAGAAAAAATTTAAGAATTTTGTGATACTTTTTATGAGAGGAACCTGTTTACATGAGGTTATCTTTGGAGGTGGCTATTGAGAGCATTGGGATAGATGACAGGATAGATCAAAGTCCTGGTCCTAGAGGATATGTTCAGTGTCAATTAACATAACAGAAATTTGAAAAAATATCGGTAATTGTTTTATTTTTTTTTAACATTTTTTCATTATTAAATTTAATGTTTATTGTTATTTTACATTTTTTCATTAATGTCCATGGCGTTAGCCCTAATCGAATCCGTGCTTATCTAATGTATGTTGTTTTATATTCTTCACTATTAACCACTCACCCACTGATTGTTATTTTGTGCGAATTGATTCTCAACTGCTTAATAGTGATTGTGTTTGTGTCAACTGGTTCTCAATTGGAACTTTGGTGACGAGTTAGGTATCAATTGGTACTTAACTGGTACTCAGGAACCGGTTCATTAATGCTATTGGGACATGTTAATGAGTATTAGTAATGATTGAAGAAAATTAAAATTTTTATATTAATTATAATTAATGAATAATTAAATTTTCGTAATTACGAAATTTTATATATTTCTTTTTTATAAAATTTTATGAAATTTAAGTAGGAATTTTGTAACTGTAAAAGTATTGAAAATTCTAAGAGTGTAAGTTGAATAATATTAACATTTTAATGGAATTTTTTTTCGTTAAAATGATTTTCTAAGAAAAGGTTTATATGGAAGCTATATGTCGATCTTCATGAACTTGATCATTTGGAACTAACATTTGCAAAATTTCATTAAAATATTGTTATATTTTCTATGGCCATTAAAGCCTTTTTTGGGTAGGACATTTCTACGGTGACAAGATGAAATAATGCACCGATCATAACCAAAAAAAGCTTTATTCTTGAATTATAGAAAACATTAATTTAAGTTTAGAATTGCCACCCGTAGTTTGATTACAAAGTTTACAAAGATGCACAGACTGTCAGATGGAAGGCCGGACATCGTTAAATCATTTTAGAAAGTAATTCTTAGCCGATGGGTATAAATTAAGGTGTGCCTAAGACCAATAATATTAGACGTTACAAACAATAGCACAAATGCCTAATACCCTCGCCACCTATGGTAGTATAGGTTATAAAAGTGATAATTTTAATTATTGTAGTTGTATTTGGATTTTTTGATATTTCCTTCACTATCAATTAAATTATTAATCGAATTTTAAAATAATATCAAATACTTGTATAACTTAATAATTAAGTACTTTAGATCTAATCATTTGAAGAAATTAAATATAAGTTTTACAAAGAGAATCTAAATTCATATTCATCCATTTTATTAAATAAAAATCAAATTTAAATCCATTTTATTAAATAAATTCAAATATTTAATTTGATTTATAACTTGCATTTGTACAATAAGGTCTCGATTATCCGTGATTCTATTAACCGGCAACGTAGATTATCCGGGAAAGAAAATTTGTAATTGTTTATCCATTAATCTATCAATTGACCGTGATTACTTCTATTATTCGGTATCCTTATATATTGTTAATTTTTTTCTTTCAAATTATTACTTTTTCCTTATATTATTTAAAAATTTAAATACTTTAATAATATAAAAGAAAATGTATAACAACGCCATGCAAAATATTTACTCAATTAACTGGGAAAATTTATTAACCAGTATGTTTCCGGTCCCGAAGATTACGGATAATCGAAGTCTTACTGTATTTAATTAATTACAAATTTTGAAGGTACGGAAAAATTCAAATTTCGAACTAAATTTTTAGTTCTTCTTCACTTTTATAAATATTGTTGCTAAATTTAAAAAAAAAATCACTTTTTTTCTTTACTTTTAATTAATTTGAGTTAAGAAAATAATATTTTTTTTATTATTTTTTTTTATTTGTATTTATTGGGAAGGTTGCTATTTTACGATTACAAACGGATCGGTCGAAATGATACAATGATGTGTGCAAAAAAGTGGTTAAGAAAAGGTTCGTTGTGTGAGTATGCATATGTAGATAGATATAAAATAACTAAAAACAATTCAGCGGTAACAAAACAAAATAACTTGCAGCTTTCTTAAACAAACAAGCGCATGTACAAATGTTTTAAACGCCCACACATCTTTCATTCAACATATGTAGGTCAGCACATTTTTTATACCCTTACACTACTTCAATTTGACTAATTCCTTTCGGGTTGATTCCCGAATAATATTTATAGTTTCGAAAGCAGAAATTTTAATCTTCGAACAAATTTAAAAATTAAAAATTCATTCTAAAAATGAGGATTAAATTCGTTGATAAAAATTATGTTCCGAACGCACGTTGGAGTAAAAGGGGTAGAAAATAGCGCTTAATTCAGGGAGAGGTGATATCAATATTTTAATGAAGAGGATCTATTTTTATATTTCTTGTTAAGTAAAAAAATTTATTTTTGGAATTTTAGGATTTTTTTTTTGTCAGAATGGTAATGTCTGTCCGTCCGTCTATAACTTGGGATTAAACGGATCTAAAATAGCCGATTTATTCATAGAAAGGTGATATGAATATTTTAATGATCATGATTTAATTTTTTATTGATTA
>MINK01173787.1:0-19878 GCA_001735545.1 Phormia regina | reverse complement strand
AAAAAGGCTTTTTAATTTTCAATAAAAATCACTCTAGTGTATTCATTACTATAATCTATAGTGTATATTGCGTAAATCAAAATATTGAACAGCTGTTTTTTTTTAAATTTTGTATAATTTTAACGAAAATTAAATTAATTTATTTAATTTCAATAATTCGTTCATTATTATATATTCCATTAAATCTAAAATAAAAAGTGGGGTCATTTGCGTGTCAAATATTAAAGAAAAAATAAAATGAAATAAAAAATATAGAGATATCTTTTTTCTACGTCATTAGTTTTTTTATACAATTTAATTAAAATTTATTACAAATATATTCATATGTATGTGTGTATATATCTATGAGTATCTATGTATAAAACATTTATATAATGAATTTAAATTGGATAATATTAAATAGAAATCCCCACCAATAACCACAATTATAAATTGATGAAACTGTGATTTATTTGATTGCAGTACATATTTTGTTATTTCCATTTATCTATTGATATTTAGTTTGTATTTCAAACCTTCACTCAATCAGCCACATAAAAGATACAGATAGATAGATACATTTTGTCTAATCGTAAATATTACAATTGTATGAATGTATGGAAGTCAGTTATATGTTGTATTGTAGTATCATTTGGTTTGATTTTTATTTTGACCTTTAAACCAACCATACAATTAAGTCAATTGATTAATTTTTCCTAAACGCCGGAAGCTGTTTTACTGGCTTGCTCTATGGGATTTTTAGCCATTTTTTTTTCTCTGTAAATGTGATTTTTACTATTTTGTAATTTTTGTGTTTTTAGTCGTTTATTTTTTTTCGGGTTTTTCTAGTCTAGACCAATAAAAGTTGTGTTTGATTTTAAACCTGCTGTTTTTTTTTATATATTTAAGTTTGGTGTTGTATTTTTATCAGTACCTTACTTTTTGTATTTGGTTTAAACGTTTAATTTATTTTTTCTTTTTAGTTTAACTTTAACATTTTGGTATCTTCTTTTTTTTGCAATTTGTTTTGACATTATAAATCATGGCTCATTTTCAGAAACAACATTTAACTTGTGGCTTTATAAATGATTAAAAAATTTTATTGAAAATACATTTTTAGAAAACAAAAAGAGGACTATTAGGCTACTTATTTATGTTTTTATAGCTTTTAACAAAAATGTCAAAGGCATATTAACATACATCATATCTAATGTCTCTAGAGATATGAAACGAAGTAAATTAGAATTTCCAGTATTTAAAAGTACTTAGTAGAACAGTTAGCCAGGATTAATGTGTTACTTCGAATCGGCTGCACAGTGGTAATTTTAGAACGACAAAAATACAGTTTTGGAGATATTGGTAAAAAATTTTATAAACATTCCTATCAAATATGCGCGGGTATGGTATACATTTCCTACATATTTTTGTAAATTTTATTAAAATTACAGATTTCTTAAAAGTAGGTGTGGCAAGATCTTTATTAGGCCTCACAGTAAGTATTTAAATCTTAAAAACTAAAAATATCTATTCCCAAAGGAGAGCTAAGTTGCAAACAGGCCTCTCATTAACGGGGCGGTAGATCGGCTCTACGATGCCTTGAATACGTCTGCACTTCAACAAGAAGTCTAACGAGTGGATTTGGATGAGTTTGAAGTTTCTGATTTTTTTAAATTCTTTTACCAGTGGTACCTCTAAGTCCCTATGGATATTCTTATTTCTTATGTACCATAGTCTTGATTGACTGTTTATTAACCAGTGAAGGATAGAAGCTTTCAACTTCATATGAAGTCTCTTGGTTTCTATATGTCGATGCAAAGTAAGTCGCCTATCCAAATGAATACCAAGGTAAGTGACATGATCTAACTGTGGTATATTTATACCATTGAGTGTGATTTCTTTTCAAAGTATTTGAAATTAACTGACTACAATTTCTATATATTGGTCCAGTTTTTTATATATATACCTCAACATTACCGATTCTGTTCGATTTTTTGGTAATTAGTTAAAGAACAAAAAAAATCATTTGTGACCAATTCTTATTGTTTACGTTTCAACGAAACCCAAATGAATAAGAATGCTGATGAAATTTGTAGCGGCACAGAAAATACACATTCCATTCTGCTGGTGTATAATTTTCGACCACAAAATCTGCTTTGGTACCATTAAACAGAGACAACAAGGCAATTTACGATTGCAAACTTGTTTATGGTTCTTCGAACCGGATGTCGGATTACGACAATATGTAACCACATCTTTAACATCGTTAACGAGTCCTTCAACATTGCACTCGTGCAAGGCACTGAGTTTAACGAAATCCAAATAGGTAAAACACAACGGATGCTGATGAGGTGTAGAGCGGCACAAAAAATACGTATTCCATTCAGCTGGTGTCTAATTATCGACCACAAAATCTGCTTTGGTACCATTAAACAGAGACAACAATATTCACAAGTATTTTGAAATAACATTAGTATAAGAATTTATAAAAATTCCAGCAAAAAGCGTTTTGAAACTAAAGCTTCAATCGCTAACATCATTAAATCTTTCTAGAACCGATCTAACAGTTTATTAAATAATACTTTTTTCTCTAAAATGTTTACAAATTTTATTTTATTTGCATTTATTATTTTTATTCAATTAATGTCTGTAGTCCGGTTATGATCACAATTCACTTTAAAAACCCAAGAAAAAATATTTCATACTACCAATATTCCTCTTTTCCAAATTGATTTTTATTTAAATATTTTTTTCTTTTGCCAATAATTTAAATCACTAATTTGTAGCTTGAATATTTTTCATGCCAGTACTTACTGGTTAATATATATGTACTAAATTTGCCTTGAACAGGTACCAATCAGATTTCATGTTTTTTTTATTTTATCTTAAGAATATTAAATTTCAAATAATGTCAGATATTGATTTCATATATTGTATATAGTTACTTTATTTATTATTAGTTTTTAGTTTCAATACAAAAAAATGGTAAAGGAACGCACGCAAAAATGATGTTGGTCATTTTGTTTTTATTATAATAAGGGTATTCAATTAAAACTGAAAAAAATACAAATGTGAATAAAGAAGATATATAATAAGATATAAATTGAATGTGCATTATTTTTTCCATCATAATTGATAACTATAATTGTTCATTGCAATTTTTGTTTTTCATTCTCAGTGAATACCCTTACTACACTTGATATTGTCACTTAAAGTATCGCTTCATTGACTTGACATGACAACAACTGTAGCAACAACTATAGTAGCAATAACAAATCCGCAAAAGTATAATAAAACAAAGCAAAAATATATATTTATTTATTATTGGCAAAATAAAAGAAAAAAGTTTCTAATTAAATACTGTTGACAAATGCTTTTGATACATTTTGTCGTCTCCTACTAAATTGGCTTCAGTTCGGTTGGTTATTTTTGTTGTTTTACTTATTTCATTAATTTTTTTCCTGCATCTATCATTTCACTACGCCTTCTCATATACCATCTAGAAAATACCATCAGACCTCGAATCTTATGAATAATAATATATATCGAGAGAAAAATTTAGACTATAAGCCTACGCTTAACATAGGATACGTGAACAGGTAGATATAGATCAATTGTATGATATGACACCTAGTAAATAGTTAAGAATAGTAATAATAACAACTTCACTGTTATTTCTCTTACTAGTAGTTGTACTTCGCTCTAGCAAATGATTAATCATACACAGGTTTAACAAAATATGACCTATACATTAGGTTTATTTTGTATTTTATTTATTAATTTAAGTCTTATGCTCTTTGTTAGCTGTAGTTATTATAAATTTGAAAGATTATACTCATCAGAGATATATTATTATAGACACCAGCAGAAAATCGATCTAGATACATGAATTGAATTAAAGACTACACTAGAGCGTACTATTCCACTATGAGAGATGGTGGTGTCAGGACGATCTCATGTAGAATTGTTACATTTATAAATGAAGAATGATAAACAAAAAAAACAAAAATAAACAAAATACGATCTCATGTTTACAGTTATCCATCAATCTGTCCACCCTGTTGGTGATTTTCATAAAAGACATATAAAGACCGGCTGCTACTATATACCCCACCATAGTTTTCTTTCATCAGTGCAAACTGAGTTTCATTTAGAAAAAAACAATGAACAAATCAAAAGAGAAACAAAATTAACATAATTGAAATTCATTGTTAATATTATCTTTACTTTCTATATTTCTTCTTTGATAAATTTCTTTTTACTTTTTATTTTCCTTTCTTGTTATATCGTATTAAAATACTACTAATAATCATTTTTAATTACCTGTCTCTATTTTTGCTTGCAATAAGATATTAAACTAGTTTATAAAGAATAAATGCATGTCATAAAAACTGAAAACCCATGACTAGTTGGACGTGTAATGAAATACTTCCTATGACAAAAAAGAACTCTAAAGAAAATCTTAAGATTGAGATAGAGTCTTATTCGTGTCTGACAAGTGTTTGGACTCCTTGATTGACATTATATATCCTGATCATTACATATCATTTACAATGAAATTAATCAATGAAATCTCATTCTCCTGGATCATTTAAATGAGACCACATAATTATGATCTTATTTTTCTTAAATAATAACAACACTTATTTAACGCTCTTATGCATACTGTGATTTAAAAAGAATAAGTGAAGAAAAAGACTACAAGTATCTTAAGAAATATATCAAAAAGCAAGCACAAAATTACATTCTAACTCAAACATCAAAGTGAACTTAAACTTAAGATGCTCAGAATAATAAACTATTGAGAACTAAGATATAATTGTACAAAACAAACTTTCAAAGAGGCATTATAATTCCTAACGGTTCTTGCAAGAATGAGGGTATACTATATGAAGCATCATGACAGCTAAAAACTATACCTAATACGATAATCACATGAACCCAACCAACTCACTATTTGGAAAATTATACAATAAATCTACTTGTGTCAATCGAATTCAGTGTACATAACTTTTGTCCTGGGAAACATTTGTATAACAGTATTTATTATAATAAATAGACGTTCGCACAGTTAAATGTACAAATGTGATGCCACAAACAAAGATTCTTCTTAAATTACTTTTCACTGAATATTGTTAGTCCTAAACTTGTTTTCTCATTCATTCACAGAAAAATTACACAATACTAACAAAATTATATGAATAATAACCTTATTCAACTTACGACCTGCACTCAAATTATTATACCTCTCATCAACTACTTAACACAACTGTTAAAATTAACAAACAATAAATTACATCAATCGTCAATTACAATGATCATTGATGACTAAATGATTGACCATTAATTAAAACTGCATATAGGGAAATAAAATCATTTTTTAAAAATTATTTTAAAATTCATTTTATATTTCACATATAAATTTATTAAAATTTTTAGTATAAAAATACTCTTATAATCTTTCTCTATTCTGTGTACTCTATTCAAAAGTTATTCAAGATCGATGGTCTATGAATTAACATTTTTTTTTGGTAACTACACAATTACTGTTTCACAAATTAGAAAACAAACAAAAGTTAATATGGACCTCATCATTTACTTGATTGACTTATTCATTTATTATTATCAAACGATATATAGTATTTCTTGTCACTTTGTACTAATTTTATATTTTCAAAACAAACTTCCAATTAAATATCATAATTAAATTATTAAATGACTTTTCACAATCATCTTTTTTTTGATAAATGAATTACCATGATATCCCACCCGTAGAGATCTACGCAAATTAACATCAAATTTATACAAATAAACCTCTTAAAATTCGAACACATTCCATATTACAAATTATCTAAATTAATGAAAATCCATCTCATTAAATAGTCTATTGAATATTCAAATTATAACACTCATTTTTTTAATACATTTTCTACAATTAGATTAACAACAGGAACATTCTATCCATTATCCCACAAAATAACTATTCCATTACTTTTTTACATTTTGTAGCAATAATAAACTTATCACAAACTTCAAATTTTCTATATTTGTTTCAAATATAAATTGTATCTGGCTTTAATGACTCTATTATTATTGCTTCAATTATGAAACTTCACATCAATATTCAATATTTTTTACATTAATAAACTACCATTTATTGAAATTCTAATTTCTTATATCATTTGCTCTAACTACATCAAATGATCATAATCTCCAACTAAGAATGAATCTGATTATTATCAATATCAGTTTTTAAATAATAAATAAATTAATAATAAACTACACATACAGGGAACAACACCTCGCAATATTTGGTTTCCCTGGTGCGGATTTTAAGGTTATCTAACATTCTCATATTGAGATAAGATTAAGATAGAGATTACATAGGGATTCATCTTTTCTAATATCTTAGTTTTTCCTACTTTTGATATGCTGCGCATTTTCTGTTTAGAAACAGATATTAAAATTTACATATCTTCTTGATAAACGATGGCCTCTTATTGGATCCATACATATGAAATACAAACTTCCTCTCTCTAACACCCTCCATATGTTCTACCACTTAATTTTTCTAATGATTTATCGTGGATTAATCGAAAATTCATTGATTTTTCAATTCATTAAAGATTTTAGAAGGCGATGAGTGCCGTTAAGAGACTACATTTTAGCCCCATATGTTAGCTATAAAAATGACAATTTTAGAAACCAAAATTTCTATTGTATCCCAATGCGGTTAACCATGTACACGTGATGGAAAAAAACAAAATACGTTCCTGGTTTATTGGGATGACTCATACCTACACTATCTGCAGCATGATTCCAGATACTTTCCATTAGAGTTGACCTGTGTAAGTTGCGTTCGAAATTGTGATGAATTTTTCTTTTATTTTATTATTTTTATTCTTATTTTTGTATTTTTTTAGAAAATTTTAAATATTTTTAGAAAAATATTTAAACCCTCATATCCTTTATACTATTTTTTATAGCTATAATTTATTCCAAAAAGTAACTTAAACTATTAGTAAAGTATTCAATAACAATCATCACTTAACTTCCAAAATAATATCGTTATAATTTTCTTAGAAAAACCACTACCAATATTAACTTATGCGTCGTGAAAAAATAATTTCCTACTCGACATATAATTGTACTCGATCCTTCTCTTTGTTTTATCCTTCCTTATTCTTTTCTTGAACCACACTTTTCTTCTGTATTGACTCTTCATCCATCTACACTCGTCCATGCTAATCATTTACATAGAATAATTTTTATTCTCATGCTATTAATTCTAAACAATTTGAAATTTAAAAATTTTGATTAACACAATCTAATTGCAATAATTTTCTCTCTTCCGGAAATATTTCCTTTTCCTATATACTACCAACCAATAACCCAACCCCACCCTACAAAACCACACACCTACCCCCCACCCCACTAAAATAATCCGGCTACTCGACAATATTCCTCCATATTATTCAAAGGCAGATAACAAACATGGAACAATGTACAAAAATGTCCAATACACCTCTTGAACTGTTGCACATTTTTCTTACTATCTTCTAATGAATTCATTATTTGCTATCTATAACCAATAAATATATAAAACAATAGTGCTGTTTTTTTTTATGTAATAACATCTACATATAATCTATCATCTTCTAGGGTAGACATTTAACCCTATTACATATTGTCAAAATATTATTGCAAAATAGTGTAAAATTTTTATTGCTCTTTTTATAGTGAAAAGGGGAACAGTTCAGTAGCCAAAAATTGCCCGAATTTACATATTTTCTAAAAATTTCAAGAATTACATTCAGATAACACGAAAATAGGATTAAAACAACAACTTAAAAGTAATTAGTATCTCTAATGACATCTGAGTAATGTCATAAGATTAGTAGTTGCCTCTAATGTCATCACCGTGTTAAAATAATGGGTTATTCAGCTAATGTGTAAGTAGGGAAAAGCCATTATATTAGCTTCTTAACTCATTACTTGGCAACCAAAGTTTTTGCTGGGATATTATTCAAATAATTTTTTATTCAAATTAAGTTTAAGAAATTAACAATTATAAGGTGTACAATATGATTTAAAACTATTTTATTAAAAAAATAAATAATAAATAATAATTTAATTTAATTGTAACAAATATTTTGAATAAAAATATACACAATGAACAGCTATGATCAAGAGTAAACATAAACAATTTTATGTTTTTTTTTATATATATAATTTATTAAAAAATGTTTTTCAAGTTTTCGAAAAAATGAAGCTTTAAGATTAAATGAATGCTTTCACTATTTTTCCATTAAAAAGATTATTGATAAAAATCAAATGTTACAAATGTTGAATAAAAACCAAATTACTTTCATTAAAATCATGTTTAAATGAACTCTTATTTTCATTTTAAGGTGTCAAACATGTAATTTACTCATAATATTTCTTTTATCTCACAAACATATTGATTTTGAACGACCATAGTTAATCACTTTTAAATGACAGAAATTAGTGTAATAAAAACTTTATTATTTGTTGCTACAGCCACAAAAACAAAAAAATAATAATAATGATGATGAAAATTAATTTACGCAATGCATTGCTTTGGGCACTTTAATGAAAAAAAAAATCCTATAAAAACTGCAATTTAACTCACTCAACTTTAATACATGATTTTAGTGCAGTGTATGATTTCAAATATTTATCACAACAACAAAAAAAACAAACAACAAACATATTAAAAAATTTCACAGTTTTTAACATAAATCACCGAGAAAATGTGATAAACGTCAAATCAAAATAAATGTAAATGTTTGTATGCTGTTGTTGTAAATAAAAATTGTGAGAAAGAAAAACAACAAAACACAAATAAAATCAACAGCAATGAACTGTCAGTCAAACATGATCAATATTGTAAAAATAAATAAAGAAAAATATTTGACTCTCTATATATGTATGTGTGTATATGTAAATAGATATAAACACAGATCTAAAAACACACGCATTACATTTGCAAAACGAATGCGCTAAGAGGCAAATGAAAACAAAAAAGTGCAAAATCTACATAAGTTAGTATATTCGATGTGCAATGAACAGTGGGACACATTGAGTAATAAATACATTAGTTCAATATCAGCAATTAGCTTATAAGAACTTTAAATAAAAAATGGAAGATAATATTAAAATTGATAGAAAAAAATTAATTTAATAATAAAACACAGACCCAGGGGAACGAAAATTAGCATAAATTTTAAAATTTTTCACAAAACTGAATTTGAATCTTTTCAAAAATCTTTCTTTTTCCATCTACACCACTGTATCCTATAAAGTTGTTGTGCATTAAATACATGAAGTAATATTAAAAACACAACAACAATAGCAATAACTTGCCTGCATTTCATATGCAACAAATTGTTTGCAAAATATGTTGCTTGCTTATTTACTTGCTGCTGGTGCTCTTGCTTATGGCACTTATTTTTCTTTTTATATGACGATTTATTTGCCCGAGATGAATGAGTGAAACCATAAAACTGAGGAGCTGTTACACAAATAAAAAACATCATTTCGTTGGTAATAAACAAAAAAAATATTACGCATAAAATGCCAACATAAAAAAATACTGTTGAATTTTCAAAACTAAAAGAAAGTTTTTTGTTTTTGTTGTTTCTTAACTTGTGCTCGTCGTATCACATATTTTTGGCAAAAGTGTTGCAAATAATGTTTGCAAACTTTCGATGATGAAACCGAGTAAACATATGTGCAAACAAATGTGTTTTTGGTCCAATGTGTTGCTTGATAAACAGTGGCAGTTAGCACGCACACACTTGGTCAATAATTTTGGTACGATTTTTTTAATGTATGTATTTGAAGATACACATAAAGAAATTGAGAATTTTTAACCAAAATTATAAAAAATGTTTAGAATGAAAATAAAGCAATTCTTTATGGAATATAACAAGTGGTAGGTGTTTTTGTAAGGCAACAAAAAACATTATATTTTTGCTGTCTGTTGAAATTAATTTGGCTAAAAAATTTACCTTATATAATGTATGTTTGGTATTGAAAATAGAACAACTATGTTATTAAACAATGAAGTTATGGGACAAATACTAAAAACTCAGGGTATCCATTGTAGCTTCATTTCATACTTTTCTACTGATATTTTTCTTAAACAAAAACATATACGATAACAAAATTTTGTATAAATAGTTCGAGGATAAATTCAAAAACCAAAAACGATTGTAATCTGCCCACCTAACCGGCCACCTTACATATAAGGTGGAACATTAACGAAATTTTGTACAAATGGTTAAAGGACTAATGTAAACGAGGAAAAAATTATGGTGGTCCGACCAAAATTCGAAATTAAATCAAGTCTGATTTCAAAGACTTGTATAATTCTTAATAAAGTTATCACAAAGGGATACCGGAACAGAGTCAGGAGTTTTTTCTGAAGACCTGGGCTTATCAATATCTCTACGACAACCCGATAATAGTACAATACTCCAGGCTGAGATAAATGCTATAACTGTAGCTGTTAGACGAATCGTTGAACTCGTTTTGGAAGCCCTTACTATCGACTTCTTTGGTAAAATTGAAATGTATACTCCAACGCTATCTCTTCCAGTTTTGCACGCAATGTGTAAGACTGAAAAGGGTAACGGGGCACGAAGGCATTTTTGGCAACGAAAAATCGGATGAATATACAAGAGCTGATTCATCGATGGACGCAACAGAGGTTCTGATAGACGTCGATATTTCTCTGGTAGAACTGTCGAATTTAATAGAAGATTGAAGGCTTAAGGAAAGTTCTTATAGATGGTCCACCTTAACAACTTGCAGGATATCTAGAACTCTCTGGCCCAAAATTGATAGTCATAGAACTAAGATCCTTCTGACTCTTAGCAGGTCCGAATACATGGACTTTTCCCAAACAGATATCTGTAGAAGTTGTTTAGATGAAAAGGAACATAGAACATCCCTTATGCCATTGTCCGGCACAGCAGGAGCGCAGACTCAACGCACCTTTCAATATCTTGACGACCTGCGAGATATATCATTAGGCAGTCTATTAAAATTTGTTCAGATTTCATGGTGATTTGGTGGAAATTGGGTAATCGAGGCATGTACGCGAGAAAGTTTGTAATGGTGGGGTTTTTCCTTCTCTCTAGAGAATGGGCCACATTGGGCCTCGGTGTGAACTTGCTAAGTTGGACAAACCGTCCACGAAACATAACCTAACCTATCACTTACATTTAAAAAAATATTTATGCTTCAATTTTTTTTTTGGGGAATAAGTCCTAAGGTATCTGAAGAAAACATTTGAAAAAAATGTGCAGACAAATTGTTTTTTTATCTAAAATTAGTTTTTTATAATTTTTAAATGATAAAATCGAATCAATTATTCAACTAATTACTCAATTAATCAATAAAACACATTTTCTAATATTTATTACTAAAATCTTCCATATTTACAATTTTGTTGCCTATTTTCAGGCAAAGTAACCCCATTTTATCAATTTTTCAACAAAATTTCATAAGTGTAATGGCAATTTTTAATATGGCATAGTTTTCCTTTTTATAAGTTGCTTTCTTTTTTTTATATGGCGTCGGGCCGTGTGTACTTTTTTAGAGTTTTCTCTGTTCATTTTTCTTGCGGTAAATAAAGTGATTGAAAGCCAATGATTTTCAAAGCATTTAAACATTCATTTACACAACATTGCTAGCAACTATGGGAAAATATATATAGAAACTACTTTTCATTTATCAGGCACAGACACAATTACAACTAAAAATGAACATATTAAAAAGTTATATTTTTTTTCCTTTTCCATCATTGTTGCAAATAATAAAGATGCCCTGTGGACGTTTTAATGCGCTTTGCAGCCAAAGCACTTGACATAAAACGTGCATATTAAATTGTTTCAAACAATCAGCCAATTCAGAAAACTAAAAATAAAAAAATAAATAAAAAATGAAATAAAAAGACACACGAAACCAAATGAAAAATGGATGGCAAATCACAACAATTTTTTATTATTATTTTTGTTTTCTTTACTTCATTTAACAATTGACCGCAAATGTTTTAAGAAAAATAAAATAAAAGAAATAAAAATGAAAAATGATTTTAATCACACATACATGTTCACAAAACTATTTTAAGTAACTAGAGAACTAATATTTTTTTATTACAACTAAATAATAAAACAATATACTCAGTGGGAAAATAAGTCTTAAAGTTAGTGATATAAAGTAATCCAGTATAATAAGGATAATAAAGAAATTTAAAAAGATATTGATTAGATTTTATTAAGAAATAACTTAAAGGAAATTTTAAAAATTAAGGAGTCAGGCAAGTCACACTTATTTATCAGGTAAAGTCAGTTAATTAGCAGATTTTTGCTTTGTTTTGGATATTACATCCATCAAACTTTGTTTATGAGAGAACTAAACGGACCGGCTAAAAACCGACAACTAGTCGCCACAAAACTTTTTGTAAGACTTGTAAGGCTGAGCGAAATTCAAATAAAAATTTATTTTAAATTTAATTCTTTTTAGTAATATACATAAGAAATTAACTTATTTAATAAATTTATGTTATAGTAGTACAAAAAACACTACCCAGCAGGCCATGTCTTGCAGAAAATATTGACGATGTCCTGATGATATGACACAGTCTTCGATTACACATATACGACAGATCCAAATAAACATTGGTGAAATTTCCGAACAAAGGGCACTTAAGTCATCAACGATAACCTGAGCAACACTTTATACATATTTTCGTCAACCTTAGTCAGAAAAATAAATCAAAAACCATTTGGGTCCCGTTGAGATTTGATCCCAGGCCAACAATTTTTCTTTTTCTTATTGAATAGTCAAGCGCACTCTAACCATTTCAACCATAACATTCTATATTTTGTAATGATTTAATAAATACATTTATTTACTTAATAGTTGTTGATAAAATTGTCATGCAGCATTACGTGTGTTTGGTTTGACGCGCGACATTCTTGCTGGACATTTAACTGATGTGGTCATCGAACCATGTACCATGTACGACAATTTCGTATATTTTATTATTACAGTCACCGAAAATAGGGTAAGATGACAATATAGGTGACTTTTAATCAAACTTGTCCTCTACATGCATTCTGTTTAGGTTTCAATGAAACCCAAAGGGATAAGACACCACGAATGCTGTTGAAGTGTGAAACGGCACAGAAAATACATATTCCACTCTGCTGGTGTCCAAAAAATCTGCTTTGGTACCGCCAAACAGAGACAACAAGGCAATTTACGATTGCAAACTTGTTTATGGTCCATCGAACCGGATGTCGGATTGCAACACTCTGTAACCACATCTTTAACAGCTTTAACGACGTTAGGTTCATCTTGCCCCAATGCCAGGCCCTGCTGAGTCCCTCAATATTGCACTTAGTGCAAGGCGGACGCCATGTTTAGGTTTCAACGAAACCCAAAATTAATAAGATATCACGAATGCTGATGAAGTGTGTAGCGGCGCAGAAAATACGTATTCCATTTTTCTGGTAATTATAGTCCATAAACTACACATCTGCCGATAATTCTGCGGCGGCTTGGTTCTCTTATGTTTACATGACCTTTTTTACAAATTAGGTTTGTTTCTAATCAGCTGATTTTGACGCAACTAATCAGTAAACCATTTAAAAAGTGCCTGTTAGTTTTGTATTTCTTGTACAACTGACTTAACCTTATTAAATAAATATACCTTGAAGTCAGGTATGACCTGATGATATGCTATGAATGACTCTCTCTTTTATAAAATGATAAATCAGTTATATTCTTACAAATATCATCTATATTATTGTGCCTATATTTTATAAAACGCTGGAGAAAGTATTTTCTTTATATATATTAAAATTAAGAAAAGTAGTTTGTAGATATTCTAATATATCTAAACATTTCTATTAGGGTTTCTAAAATAATCCATATACATTAATAGTCATAATTTGTAGGCATAGAAAATTTACTTAAAACTTCATAAAGAAAACAATGAACAAAAAAAATGAAATGAAACACATGAATAACAAATTAAAATTTCTTCCAAGAAAAATTAACTAAAAAAAGTCACAATTACGTGCGTTTAATATTCATAAAAAATGCCACAAAAGTCACAAAAAAACATAAGAAAAAGCCAACAACGTAAATGGTTATAATCTTCAAGTTGTTTGTTTATATTTGAACCTTATGTTCACATATTATATAGATTTTTAAATTTTTATACACACATATGAAAGTGTTGTATCAACTCTTAGTTGAACATTTTTTTTTTTTTTGAAAATTTGTTGAAAATCATAAAAAACTCACATAAAGTGAAAGTAAATGTTTACCAAATATTTTTTAACTTATGCTGACTAGTATTATTTTATGAGTATAAGAAAAAAAAATAAATTGTTTATGTTTTTACAAATAAATAAAAAACCACAATGTTTTTATTTTATTTTTTTATATATATTAAGTTTAATATTTTTATGCTAAATTTATTTTTTTTTTCTATGGGAAATAATTCAAAGAGGAAATATGAAGTTAATAATAAAGTTAAGTATTTTATTTTAATAGTTTTAAATATTAATACAATTAAATAACAATGAAAAATAAATTGAAAAATTTTAGGTAATTTGTTTTCAGCTGCAAAAACATTTCGCAATATGATTGCCCCAATAATATTATTCTCATCACAATGATATCAAACATCGTTATTATTGAATATATTTTATTTTAAAAACAATTTTGTTGTAGCAATTATACATTTGTTATCAACTATTGGCACAACATGTTAAACAATATGTTGAAATTAGAACCCCATTATTGTTGTTAAAATTCTATGTTCATAAAAAGAGAAAAATATTTTTAATACCTGATATATTATTGTGATTGCAATTTGGAATTGACAGCAACATTTTTGTTTTGTATTGACAACAATATATAAAATTAGTATTTTATTCAGTCCACATTTAGTGTGGTTCACGCACTGAGCAACAAGGATTCAACAATATTGTAACTGTATTCATGCATAAATACATATAAAACAAAAATATGGTTTCTAATCAACAATATTTTTATTGTGATTCAACAATATTATGGTTAGAAATATAATTTACAGGCAACAATAAAATTCAACTATAACATGGCAGTTGCTATTAACCATATTATTTCTTTGGGTGCACATATTAGTTCAATAAAAATATTTTTTATAAAATGCTAAAAACTACTACAATACAAACGTTTTATTTTGTATTTTAATTTTCGAATCTACCAAAAAATTTTTGTGATACTAAAATTTTAATATGCGAATAATTCGATAACAGGGAAAAGTGATATCAATAATTTAATAATTTAATATATTTTGTGATTATATTGATAATTAAGTAAAAAATCATTTTGCTAATTTAACCATTTTCTTAGAGAATACTGAAGTCCGTCCATCTGCTGGGTAATTTAGCAAATTTTCAAACTGAAAATCTTTTATTTTGCACTCAATAAATTTTTTCCAATTAATAGATAATTTTGTTCTTCAAATAATAAAATAGTACATGCAAATATGTATCTCATGCGGTATCCATTTTAATTAAGAAATATTAATATTTTAATTCAGTTGATTGCCACTGATGTTTTAAAATTTTGCATTTCTGAGTTGTCAAAATTGAAGACCGTCCCTGGGGGTTTGTGAGATTCAAAAACTCCTTTGCTACGATAATGTGAACAATTAAATTATTTACAAAATATTTATTAAATTTCTTAGCGGGAACATTAAAAGAGTAAAATTGAAGCTTAGAAAGTCACAGGAACTTGAGAAATTGAAAAATACTGAAAGGTTAACATTGTTCATATCAAAAAATATCTAAGAAACGATTCTAATGACTCTCTATCAATTTACGTTTAAGGATTCAGATATGGTTAGGCAGACATACAAGCATAGGAAATAGATTTACAATTCCACCGACGTCAACCAGTTAGATGACAACATTTTTTTTAAGACAAGTCCAGTTAAGCAGTTTTTAATTTTCTCGATGTAGTCGTTATAATAAAACACATAACAGATAAAGAGCATACAAGAACAAAATTTGTCTACACAAAAAGAAAAATATTTTCAAAAAATTTCCAATTAAATTATTAATCAGAATTTTAAAACGATTTCAAATATTTTTATAATTAAATAAATTAAACAAAGAATTCTTACACATTAAATTAAAATAATTTAATATCTTGAAATTAGATTATGAATAAAACTTATAGAGTTATTTTATTAAATAAAATTTAACCTATAAAAAAGGTTTAATCAATCACTTATTTTAATTTATATCCAACTATTTTTTTAATTTATTAAACATGCAATGAAAGCCGGTTAATTGTTTTATTTTTAGAAAAAAAAAATATTCGAAAAGTTGTGTTTTGATCAATTAAATAACTGATACAATTAAAAAATTAATTGAATTAGTTTTTAATTTTAATGAAATCTTTAATAGGCCATATTTTTCTGTGTAAGTATAAACATAATTTTTTTATAAGAACATATTTTTTATTAAACTTGAATTATAAATAATTTTTCAATCTCACTTCCTAAAAACAACAAAAGAAAAAATTTAACTCATTTTTTTTTTTTTTTTTTTTTTTTTTTGCAACAAAATTTTGTTGTTTATTATTATTTAGTTTTTGCCAAAACATGCAACTGATAAACAATCATACAGTCACTCATTTTAATGATGTTTAAATATTTTTTTTTTTTTTTATTTTTTATTTGTTGTCTCTTTATTTTTGAACATTTTTCATTCAACAACATCATGATTGGAACTTGATTGGTGGCAACAATTTCCAAACCAAAAAATAAATGATGATCATTTAGACATTGACTTAAATTTCTCCTTATCTGTGGTATTGTATTGAACGCACATTTAACAACATTTGTGACCCATATTTGGCTTAAAGGCATCTTTACAAACCCAATCCCGTTTTCTTTTTCTGACTTCCTTGCGCTTTTATTTATAAGTATATTTTTTTTTATTCGTATTATTGTTGGGAGGTTGTATGTATAGTTTTATCTACAGTTGTGGTTGCATGTTTTTTTTTTTGGTATGCAACTTCATAATTTATGGAGGTTTTGGATGCGTATGATTTGTTTTTTGTAGTTGTTGTTTTTTTTATAATTAAGTTTTGTGTCAAAACATACGCCCCAAATAAATGATTCTTAATCAAGCTTAAATTTCTCCATCAAATTGGAAAAAAAATTAAAAGGGGGTATTCACAGTTCTTTTTTTAAAAGAAAGTTAAAATATATAAAATTAAGACTTATTTAGTTTTGAAATATATTATGAATAAAAATCCCCATGAAAATTGTCCTCCAATTTATTAACTTGAAAAATCTCATAATAATTATAATTGCAATTTACAAAACAAACATACTTAAGAATACTTCATTTTAATGTCTTTAATAACACTTGACTTGATTTTCCACTTGAGTTTTTGGGCAAAAAAAAAAACTAAATTATAAAATTTCTTAACATTTATTTTCCCCTTCTTTTTTTTGTAAACTTAGTAAGTGGCATTTCGTTTTACTTTTTCGCTTAAACTTTTTTCATTATTTTTTTTTTCTCTTGGAGAATGACAAGCAACTTAAATAAATGTCTTGTGAGGAGGTTAATATTTTGACACTAAATGCAATAATTCATTCGTTCGTTCATTCATTCATTGAAATACACAAGTCAAGAAAAATTCAACTCAAGTCAAGTCATTCAAGTCACCTTCTGTTGTCACTTTTTTCTAGTATAAAAGTATATATTTTTTTCTAATTGTAGTTCGTGGGTTACAGTGGTTATTTTTCACACCATTTGTTTTTTATTTTTTTATTTTTGCATTCATTTAGCCTACAATTATGTAGGTGAAATAAGTATTTAGCAGTATTTTTTTCTCTCTGTACTATTTCTTTGCTAACAGTTGGCTTAAAAGGTAAAGACTTTATTAGTAAATTTTTTGTGTTTTTTTTATTTTTTATAACCAGGTTAAAATTTTCACAAATTAGCCAGTTCACATACAGTGAAAATCATGTCTTAATTTTCTAACAATTAACAACTGTTAAGTTTTCTTTTCAAGAAAAAGAAAAAAATTTAACTAAATTTGATTAATTGTACACATGTTTTCAAATGATATTTATTAACACTTATGGTTTTAAGTTTTTTAAAAAAAAATCCATAATATGATTAGAAAGCTGGACAATAACATTTTTACAAAATTAAAAACAAACTTACCGTTGATTGTAAGAATTGAAAATTCTGAAAGTATAAAAATACACAAAAGAAATTAGTTTAAAATTAATACAAATTAAAAAATAAAAAAATAAATTATAAAGGTGACATGGCAGAAAATTTATTACAATTTAATTGTATTAGAAATATAACACCTTACCCTACACCAACAAGTGTTATTATGTGTTTAAGATAGTGTTTGTACTGAACAAAAAAATATCTTATGATTATTATTTAAAGTACATATACAAAGAAAGAGTTATTACCATATATTGTTAAATTTTGCTTTAAAATTTAATAAATATATTCAAATAAAACTGAAATAAGAATCAAATTTATTTAAGATTTTATGTAACATTTAAATTTTTAATTCATTCAATTATCCACTTAATTGATTTAATTTTTTAATTGGAAATTCTTTCTGTTTTTCATTTTTTATAGCTTTTAGTAATTAATATAATAATTTTGGTGACAGGTACAAATTTTTAATTGAATGAATTAATTACTAAGATATTTGATGATTGATTTTTAGCTTTTTCCTGTATATAGTTCCACTCAGAACTATCTGCTGAATTAATTTAACAAAGTCTGTCCGTCTGGCTGATACTAATAATTATATCAAAATTATTTCCTTTATTTTTATTATACACAGAAAAAAGTAAAAATCGAATTCAATTACGAAATTTGTAATATTAATTAATTTTTAATTGATTTTACTCCAATCACCAAAATGATAATATAAATAACTACAATAAGTGATGTTATTATCATAGCTTTTTCTTAAAAAGACATAATGATCTGAAGATTGTTGAACAACTAGTCAAATTTATTTTATTTCTACATTTTTATAAAAAAAATTTATTTTTTCTTTATATTTTTTGTAAGAACTGCCAATTTATTTAAAATATAAATTTATATCAATTAGAAAATTAATTATATTAATAAACAATATAATTAAACTCCAATATAAATTTAGTTAATAATGTTATTAAAAAATAATTTGAAATATTTTTTTTCCGTGTACATAATTTTATCTTGTTTATTTTCACTTTATTTTAAACAAATTAAAAAACAAAAAAAAAAATCAATAAAATTATTTCTGAAAATAATTAAATAATTTATTAAAATCAAATATTCTAACAAATTAAAAACAAATGTTAAATAGAAAATTTTGAAAACCAATTTTAATTACAAATAATAAATATTTAATTATTTTATTGATTGAATTCGACCCATTAAAAAAAATTATATTTATTTATTATCGCTTATTTTGTTTATATTTATATTCCGGTAAAAATATTAAACAGAAAAAAATATGGCCTATAATGGATTTATCACAAATAAAAGCTATTTCAATTACTTTTTTAATTATATCAATTATTAAATTTATCAAAATTAAAAATTTCTTATATTTTATTGGCTTTCAATGATTTTTTTTTTTTGTGTCAATTAATAAAAGAATCAAATATAAATAAAAATAAGTGATAATTTGGATAATTGAAAGTCTAGCGAATCTGAACTCCTACACGCAGAGGAAAAATATGATACTGGTAACCATAAACTAAGAGCAACATACTATGATTGTAATATATGATTCCATGTTACAATAAGTATTTTTGTACGT